>JAMKCH010053296.1:0-50625 GCA_023653785.1 Ophioderma brevispina
CAGAAGAGAACGGAACCTTGCTAACTACCTCGTCCGTGCAGCATTTCCTGATCCCCGACATCTTGCTAAAGGCACCACGCCCTGCAATCGCCGTCTTTGCGGTACCTGCAAGTATGTGGCCCGGAATGTCACCCAAGTCAACGACCAAAAGTGACCATCCATATCAACCAGCGATTTTTCTGCACGTCAAGTAACATCATTTACGCCATCGTCGCAATAGATGTCGATGTGTATATAGTGGATACACCGAACCTCCTTTCAATAAGATTTTCAGCTCATGTTAGATCATCAAAAGAATCAAAATACCCGGTTGCAAACCACTTCATTTCAGAACAGCATAACCCGGATGACCTTTCAGTCACCGTTTGTCATGGTCTACTGAAGGCAACACGACCATCAGCGGCACAATTGCGAACAGTGGGTCATCAACGCATTTGGGAACACTTTTTTTGTTTTTGCCCCCTGAGGCATGAATATCATGTTTAATCTTATAAATAACTTTTTTTGTCTATGTTTTATGTTTATATTCGTGATTGTTTTGCGCGCATTTGCACTTCGCGCCCGCAAATTCCGTTCTACCCCGCGCCGCATCTTCACGCCGCGCTTGCGCGATGTTTTTGCCACGCGCTCTTCTAGTTTTCCTCTTTCTTTCACGCACTTAGTGATAGAGGTCCTTTCAGTACGCATACCTATTTGCAGCTGCGCATCGCTTAGCGTGAATACTTACGCGCTCGCTACATGTTCTTCGACTGTTTTCTTGTCATGCGTCTAACGCTAGCGCGTGCTTTCGTGAAGCTTTGCATTCGTTTGTGAGTTTTTGTTGCATTCTCATGTGTTTTGGATTATTTCGTAGGCTTTTTTGTTCACTCTTGCTTTTCGGGTAATTTCACAAATCGCTTTAATAAAACTAATACCGACATGCACTTTCTACCCCACATAACAAACCCCAACATTTCGGAGAAATCGGAGAAGTGTAACGCATTTTAATTGAGGTCGTCATGTTGAGGTTCAAGACCTCGTTCAGCAACAAGCTACAAGACTTGCTGGTTGATGAATAGCGAACCTCGGATCTAACCTTTTGGGAATATTGAGAGAACTCCGCAATGAACATGATGAATTTTATTACTTTTATGCGCATGCACGATTGCACTGTTCCACAATTTAAACCCAACTGAGATTTAAAAAAAAAAATATTCACATCAGACTAGGTTTCTGTTTTTTGGTGTGATTTTTTGGTGTGATGACACCATCAAATTATTTACAACCTTAACCCTATAATCCTAAAACCTAAACCCTACCCTGAAACTAAAACTTGGATCCTATCCTTAATTGTCTGCTTCACATCAATTGTTTCATTAAAAAGTTGGGAATCGCGAACCCCTTTTGAAATTCTGAATATAGAACACGGTATCTGGTTTTCAAATGGCGAACTTTACTTGGAAAAACCTTCTTACCTATTCGGAAAAGCATATCCTTTTACAAATTCAGAAGAAAATCCGTTCCATTATCGGGAATAGTGAACCCTTTTATTCAGAATATCGAACTTTTAAAGGTTAAAAAAGCGAATGCTAAAACGCATGTTCGGAAAAACGTACCCTTCGAACCGTGTTCGGAACATTTGAACCTAACTACTTCTCCAATCTCATTAGTCGCAAGGTAAATTCGGAAGAATCACAAAGTCTTTATTTGCCCTTCTTTTCAGCATGTTTAGTCTGCATGCATCTGCACAAACCTTGTTTGTTGCTTCTTTTTTATAGTCAACATGCCTAAGTTTCGTGCATAAAGTTGACATATGTTCACTCTTCTAAACTTTTTTGGATGTTAATTTTATGAATTCTGACGTTTATTCACTGAACTTGATAGAAATCACTTGTGTAGATTGCGCTACCGTAAATGCTATCACAGTCACTCCTTGGCGTGTTATGATGCGTGTATACCTAGCGCTAGTTTGTTGGCGTTAGGTACCGCCAAGAGTGCTGCGACCCACAACAGTTCACCAAGACGCACTAAATGAAAAAAGGTGTATTTTTGGTACATTTTGGAAGATTTCTTTAAAACTAAGTCGGTGACCCTCTTTTATTGACGCGCCTTAAAGATCGGCATATGACTTAAACATAATTTAAAAACGAAAAAATTCTGGCCGTCAGAAGTTGATTCTTATGAGGAAAGGGCGTCTTTTCTCATTTCCCCATAGAGCTCTGTACAAACTTTGTTCCGAACAATTGATTTTTGAAAACGTCATACCTCAAAAAAATAAGGGGGACCCACATTTTTATTTCAGATTTTTCTTAAACCGATGAAGAGTAACATATATCGAAATAAAGAAATCTGCGTTAGATTTATGATCCTCTATCACCCGTAAACATAAAACACTCTCTGTAACCTGATGAAGGGGCATGTGCCTCAAATATCGTTGTATGTTCAACGAAGGATGCACTGTTCACAATAACATGTTAGTGAATTTGACTCTAGAGATATATAAGATATTATTATCTGATATTATATTGAGATATATATAGAGGGACAAAAGGGGGTGATGGAGGGAGGGAGATTGAGGTATGGACGTTAGGAGGGAGTATTTATGAGTGATTGGGAGGTGTATTTAGGGATGGAAAAGGGAGGAAGGGGAGGGTATGTAGGAGCTAGTTATGAGTTATTTATTATGTAGTGATTTAGTATTTATTATGATATTATTATTATGTATTCTCTTTGTCTCTCTCTTTCTTCTTCTTTTCTCTTTTTTCGTCTCGTTCTTTCAGTTGTCTTGGAGTGACAATGTGAAGGTGGTTTCCATCGCCCACCGCGAGAGCCAGTTAATTTTTCCGCGCGTTTTGCTACTATATGCCTTTGCGCGCTTCTACGATTAGGTTCAGCGCGGACCGCTTCCTTTGTTTACATATGCGAGGGATAATGCCTTCACACTTGACAAAGTTCTATGACCGAAAATTTGTTAACATTTGTGGTAATTTATTTACCCAAGCCATACTCAGCTTGAATCATACTATGATGTCTTGACTTTAATATATATTAATATATATATATATAATATATATATATATATATATATATATATATTATATATATAGATATATATATATATGTTGATTAAATGAATAATCTCAATCAATCAACCAATCGACCAATGATGTGTCTTGTCCCAAAGACTCAAAAGTGTAAATTTTGCCCCATGTACTATATACTTGTGCCTATAACAAAAACATTTTCAATGTCATACCGAGGGTAAAATTTCAGAATAACCAGTCTGTCAGATTCCTGTATTATAATATAGCAAGCTCCTTGATATAAGTAACAAACAAAGTTTTTTAATCGCCAATTTATATAACCCCGTGGCTGGTATTCGCAAAAATTAGGGAACTGGGCTTCCCAAAAAGCAGTGTTTAGTCCTCATGAGTGGACTTTTTTTTATTTCAAATACTGTGAAAGATAAAATGTAACAGGTGAGAAATGTTTCGTCGTTCCTGCACACCATTAGGAAGTATCTCACCCGTTACAGCATATTTTTAGAGCAAACTGTTGGAAGGAAAAAGGTCCACTCATGTAGAACTAACCCTGCTTTAAACCTGAGTCTAAAGTGAGGACTCTCTTTCAGAATACCAGCGCATATTTTTATAGTCTACAGAAAAAAACATAAACACGGGGTGTACATTGTCATGGGTGATTCATTATCATTACCCCGTCAGGAGATTTTCTATTTTGGTTATATTGACTACTAGGCGAGCGATGTTGGAATCAGTTTATGAAAAAAAAATGACAGTCTGAACGGTTAACCCTCGGTTACCACCTCCCTCCCCTCGGTTTTTTTTTTCTCCGGGCTGCTAAAACCCCATTTTGGTGCCAAATTATTTAATGTAATGTCAATTGCAATGTTCCGCCTCCTTTTCATCAAAAACAAACATCCACCGGGGTGTTGTAGGTAGGATACAGGGTGATCCCAAAGTGATGGATGGGGGGGGGGTTGCCACCCTTCGGAAGAGAAGAAGTACCACATGCCTAGGCATGAAACAGGAGTATCACAGACACTTGATTTTGTGCCAATAGATACTATGGCCGCTATTTCGATTGATACCAAATGAGTTACAAACATGGTAGCATTACGTCACATGACGTACATAAATTTCGAATGTAACAAAACTGCAATTTCCATAGAAAAACAGGGTAGAATGGGGGAAAAAATTCAATTTTTTCCGCAAAAGTTTAGGAATATCTGATTTTCATGCGGTGTTTGGACACTACGTTTTAGTAGTTATTTATTAAACGGTTATTTAAAAAATAGCCAGCAGGCGGCAATAGCTGAAAAACGCCGGCTTACAGAGAAAATTGTTGGGAACTGGAGCGATTGTTTAAAAATTCACATGCAAAACATGACATATGGATGGTTTAGCAGCAATATCATTGACCTCACCAAATCATCTAATGCATCCAGATGGTACGAAGCTGAGAAGTGCCGGTTTTGGTATTAATGATCTCTGCCAGGGTGAGATCAGCGACAAATTTCCAACGATTCCGGAGTAAAGTAAGGAGTAATCTCAGCAGCGTCATTCACCATAACAGTAAAAATACCAGGCCCTAGGCTTCGTTCCTGTGGAACGCCTACTTGAATGGGAAAGACTTATAGTTTTATATAATGAGCGCATTTTAGTGCTATAGGTGTTTGAGTCACTAAAATTGCAAAATATCATTTTCCACACTATATTCAGTATTTTGACTTTCTTCAACATATGACGTTCATAAGTGAAGTCATAGTGGGGATGTTGGTGACATCTTTGGGATACCAAGGGCAAAGAAGAAACTCGAAGTCAGCTATCCTTGGTACCAAATTTACAGGAAATTGGATGTTCAGTAACGAAAAACATAGGGGGAGTTTTGTTACAAAAGGGCTCCGGAGACGAGGTATTAACCTTTAACATACTGTTTGACAACTTTTAATACCTACAACATCCATCGTTTGTGAAATCCGGGACTTGTCTATAACCATTTACAGTCATAAAGAGGGGAATGTTTAATTATTATTTAACAATTGCATTACTGATGACAATGAACATGAATGCAACAAGATTCACCATTTAGAAAAATCTTTAGAGAGTTTAAAGCGCGTTTCCAGTTTGTTTTATTACAAAAAATCTAAACCCCCCCAATTCTTTAGTGAAAAAAATATTAAACAGGAAAAATCGGAACGACAATGAAGCCACATCATTACAGCCCACCACATCCAAGGAGTGAGCAGATCCTATCATAAAATGAAGATGAAAAAACACATTTCAAACAAAAAAATACATTAATAATAATGCGCTTGAACTAAAACCATGATATTATCTATACAAACTCAATAACCTCGTCTACGAAGCCATTTTTTCTAACAAAACTCCCGAAGGGGCTGGTTACCTACCTCCTTCGGTAGACGATGGTTAAAAAAATTAACTATTGGTCAAATCCATACTCTACTAATAAAAACGCTACTCAGTGAAGAATTATGTCGTTTTGCGAAACCATAATAGATCCTGTATATAAACTTATTATGTATGCATTTATTAATTACTTTACTAAAATAAATATTGAACGTCAATTTGATGTAAGTTTAAAATGGCCTAAAATAATCCCAAAGAGAACGGTCTCTCTCAACTAAGCAAGGTCCAAAAATCATTATATACTTCATCATCTGTATATACTCACTAGGTCTAATTAACATTAAAGCGCGCTGACTGTGAAAACAAAAGGTGTGGATCCACGTTGGAGAACCCCCTTTGACCCACACTTTGTTAAAAAGGTATTTAAAGGTGAAAGTTAGGGTGCATTTTAAACAGGCACACAAATTACATCGATTAGAGAAGCAAATTCCAACCAAAATACCTGTTACGGGTGTTATTTTTATCGGTCGCGTAGCGACAGTATATTAATTTTACTCGGGCCTTTTGGGGCCTTTTTGTTTGCGGATGTCCGTAAATGTCGTTCAATTTCGGCATGTGAAAATGGTACGTGCAAATTACTGACGTGAATGGTGTTTTGCCCCCTATAAATTGTCGGTTGAATCTTTAGCTTGAAGTTTTTTTGGGTAAAAAAACGGTTGTTTTTTGTAAAAAATTTGTTTTGCTTTATTTAAATGGAAAAGTTTGTTTGTTACTGATTTTGAAGTATGTACGAGATCAGCTCAGCTTTAAAGAAGTATCTGAAAATTGGCTTTCTAGAGTGCGGAATTTTGTTTTAAAATCACGTATACGGTTAGTGAAATAAATGTTGCTGCCCAAAAAAGGAAAATTAGTGATGGTTGTTTTTCCCCTTCGGGCGATTTTTAACGAGGGAGTTGGGTTTGTAAGTTACACTGTGTTATAATAGCGGTAGTCCAAGGTTGCTCTGGCTCGACCACTCCATGATTGTGGTCGTGTTACCAAGTAAAAAATATTGGCTAGGTACATTTTGTGAGGTTCCACTCTAATTACACAAAAGAATGACTTATACTTAAAAAGATAGTATACGTTTAGACATAGCCCTCATAAAAGCACAAACAATCAATAAACATGCAATTTTTAAATACCCTTTACACACTTCATAAAACAACTACTGGTTCTGGGGGTGATGACCACCCCCCCCCCACCCCGGTTTTCCTGTGTCATATCAACATGATACTGACTTTTGAGTTAGTTTTGGCCCAACAAGTCGCTCGAAACAAACAGGGAATTATACAATTGCATTAGAGAATAATGTATGATTTGGGAACCGGTACTCACTTTACGACGAATTGAACCCAAGGTCGATTTACCATTATTTTAAGTGAAGAACGACGGCCGAAAGCCGAGTTCTTTTACGCAAAAATAATGGTGTCGCCGGGTTCAATCGTCGCAAAGAGAGTACCGGTTCCCAATCATTACCTTTATTCTCATTCTTAAACAGCTTATCATTTAAGGTCATCTTTAACCCAATTTTTCGCGAGGCTTATGGCTTAAAGACAACAAAAAAAGATGCACCACGCCAGTGACAACATAACAATCGAACAACCCGTTGTTGAACGCAACGATCATACGCAACGAAACGCAAAACGTTGGCAGGCCGCGCGAACGTAGCAAAACGCAGTATACGCGAAGCGCTTCAACCTAAAAATAACATCAATACGCAGCTGCCGACACCTGGGTTCAATTTACGAATTGAACCCGGGCATCAGCCATGAAATATTACATTTTCACAGCTGCTGTTTAAGAATGTACAATTGTGTACACTTCACTCCAAAAATTACGAAGGCAAAATTCTTACTCGTAAGTCAAAGTTTCACTTTTTGAGTGATTTCATCATGCGGTTGGAGGGGACTATTCCATGTTTTGGAGTGAGTTTCAATCTTTGAGCGGCTATTTGAAATGTTGAGAATTTCACTTGTTGTGATTTTTCACTCTTTGGAAGTGAATTTCAATCGTTTAGAGTAAATGGTTACTCTTTTGGAACGACCTTTTACGAATTGTCACTCGTTTGAGAGTAAATTCTTAGTCTTTACATTTAGAGAGTTAATTTTAAAGCACAAATATGACATTAATATTGGACCATGCACGTCATTATTGATGTCAACATTGAGGTTCTCTACAGTTACATTATTTAAATAAAATCATGGTGTTGTGAAATCAAAGTTGGTGGAGATTTCAAAACAATTAGACTCTTTTACTTTTGACCCCTCTACAAAATTTACCCCCTATTTCGTACCTGTTCCCCAGTGTTGATTTTTCTTTGACTTTTGACACATATTCTGTGGGACAAATTTAGAAGTATGGATAACACAAAAGTTTGTTTTCTGTTTGCAATTTCTTTAGTCAAAAAAAAAAATCTTGTGTACTATAAAGAAAACTAGCACTCCGTTCTTGAAACAACGATTTATATAATTGAAAGCAAAAGCCCATATGCTCAATTATCGACCGGCCGTAAAGAAATTCAATTTTACATTTTTTTGGTTTAAATTTCTACTTTATTTTTTTTATCCTTAATATAAAACGGTCATTCAGATATGAAGGCTTAGAGATTGAGCCAGGTATATACAAATGCACTGCCGGTGAACCACTTGCCTTGGGCATTATTAGGTTAGGAGGAAATTGCCCCATAGATCTACCAAGAAAAAATTAAACTCTATCCTTTTTTGCCATGATCGTTAGATTTCCTCTGGAGACTGTTAGGGATGGTTCCACATGTCGACTTTCAAGGAACTAGGGTGTGTTCTTTCTCTTGTTCCATTAGCTTTCAGTTTCTTAGAAAACAACTTTCCATGCAAAGTAACGTTTCTTGGCCATTGAACCCCGGTTTTGTGTACAAATATGGTGCAAATAGTGAAAGGGTCACAGAGGAAATTTTCCAAGGTCGAGGGGAACATCTCCGTAGTCAACGTGGGATTTCAAACCAACCAATCTACCAATACCCCAAGGTGGAAGAGTACCAGAGCGTTTACTATCCGATGATTCATATTCGCAAGTCAGGTAAAATTGTTCGGCGACCACGATTTCAAGCAGTTAAGCAGATACCATATCAGATGAAATGAGAAACAAAAAAAAATGCGGGTTAATAAAACTGTAAAACAAACCCTAGGTGGTTAGTCATTTGGAGAAGCTGCAAAATTGTCGACAACCCCTACCCTCGGTACAACAAAACGGCAAACCACTTTATTCAAAAAGATAATAATAATATTTAAAAATGATGGGTGTGGTCAAAAACTTTGGTGGCAGGGGTGTTTTTTTTGGGGGGGGGGTCAAAAAAAAATCACGTTTGATTAAATACTTAGCTAAATAATTTTAATCATGTGCAATACTATCAAATCTCTGACAATTTATATTATAGTTTCTGTTTTATAAAAATATATTAAAGGGTCTAGAATGTTAGCCCCAAATCACCTTTTTTTCATAAAAAAACATTTCCTGTTTTATAACATGTCACCACAACGAGAAATACCTGAACCCTACTGCCAATCGTATAAAACCTATATCAAGACAAAAGGATAACAATAAAAATAAGATTGTAATATTTTATTTAAAAAAAATTTAATTTCGCTTACTTTGCCAGCCCAAAATGCATGTTTCGGCCTAGAAATCATCCATTCCACCAATATTTAAACAACAACCATCATTTCTAATATATTTATCCTTCAAATAAGGTGGCTTGTGTTTGTTGTACCGAGGGGGAGGGGTGGTGGTTAACTCGAAAACTAGAGCACGTTTTAAAGCTGACCAATCCGTTTGTGAAGCCCTTAAACTGGGAAGTTTCTTGTTCGGATCAGTCGATTGACATAAAAACACTCCAACAGGTCACGATCAATGACCGTAACATGAGTCCTAAAACCTCGAGGGAAAATAGACGCGGTCAGACAGACAGACAGAGGACAGACTAACGTTGTTATTATTATAGATGGTTGTTTTGAAACAACCAATCAGGCCCCTAGCGGGGGGGAGGGGGTTGAGGGTCGCCCCCCCCCCCAAAAAAAAATCCACAAATGGTGAAAAAGGTTCCACTTTTTTTCCGAATGTGTGGATAAAAAAAGCCCAAAATTTGTGAGAACGAGAAAATAAGACGAAAAAGTCACTTTTTGGTGACGGAGATGTTCTCAAATTCCAAAAAGGGACCATTTAGGGGGAGTAGGGTGAGGTCCATTTTTGACCAATAAAAAAAGGTCCACTTTCACTTTTCGAAGACGCGCACCCCCCGTAAATCTTGCGACGGCCCTGACAAACAATTAGGACTATTCAATCAATATTTAAAGGTGATCACCCATTGCTAGGACGGCATATATTAAGATATACCAATGGAATGGAAGCTGATTTTATCGAGAATTTTTATGTAAACTGTGGCATATTTATGCTACTCACTTCCAAGAGCCAAAATGAAAATCGTCTTTCAAGCAACACCACGTCAGCGGAAAGTCAATATTGACTTGGGCGCGTGAGGTGGACGTCACCGATTGTGCAATCGTCGATTGAAGTAAACAAAAATCCCATTCACCTGTATCGCTCGCTTCTGCGCTTTCGAAAGATATTCTATATCAGAATTATGAGCAATACAGATACAGATAAAACTATCTGTTGAAGTATCTGGTTAATTTGAGGCCTTTCCCACGCAGTCACCAGAGAAGGCGGGTCAGTCGCATTTTCATTTTATTAACTTACCATACTGACTTTCTGTGCTTCACAGTAGTAGGCTGCAATTTTGATGGCTAAAACAAAATTGTGGGATCTGTGCGATACTGACTTTGGGACGTCTAGAACGACTTGGGTTGATGGTGAGCCCTTTGTCGTTCATAATGTCCAAGGACTCTGTCTGAGATGTTAAGCAACCAACGAATACAAAGAGATAGGGGCCAAGAGTATCTCCTTGGAGGGGAGTTCCAGTAGTTGGTTAGGAACTCCTTTGTGGCCCATCCGCGGTGTGCACAAAGCTATATGGGTTATCATACATGATGGCAATTGCTTGGACAGTCTCAATCTGGGACACCGAGTGGCGAGAATATGCAGCATACATCCATGTTTACACTGTTCAAAAGCCACTTGAAAAATCACCAAATTACAATGAGCTTTTCTCTTAGAAATTCTCAACTTTCGATGATCTTCTGAGGGCAAGTATCTGAGGTAGATCATCAGCGACTACGCGATGATCTAGCTCAACAGCTGATCTGATCTGAGGAGCACAAAGATCTACTACAGCACTCGGGAAGTGCAGACAACAAGTCGGCCTCGATCTAAATGACAAGAAGACGGAATATATGACGTCAATGAGGAAGAGGATCATCAACCTATCTGAACTACCGATGGTAGCAAATCAAAGCGGTCAAGGGACTTCAAGATTAGGATCATATGTGATGACAGCAAGAAAGACTTCTGTCACGAAAAGGACAGCTTGGGAATGCCTGCAATAAACTACACAACTTATGGCAATCTGGGTATCTCCAATTCAACCCAAGCTGAAGTTCTTCAAAGCCTGTGTAGAGAGCCATCCTGTATATGGGATCTGAGACCTGGGGACCAGAAGAAAGAGCTACAGGATAGCCTGGATGGCACCTACACCAAGCTTCTTATGCGAGTTTGGGTGTTCACAAGGAACAGTGCGGGGACCACTACTGTTCTTGGTTATATTAAAACTTACCAGAAGGCCTATCCTCAAAAGTCTGTCTTATTGCCGACGGACGTCTGGTATACGTCCTTATAAAATTGATGCATTGGTGATTGTAGAGCCTGCCAACAGATCTCGTAAATTTGGGCGCTGGGAGAAGAAATATAAAGGACAGGATGACATTTAAGCCGGCTAAATGCCAATGTGCTACGCTTCACAAGGAAAGCCACTCCAATCTACCATACATACGCTCTCTCTGGTCATAAACTGAGGTTGTCACTCATAATTAAAAAATCTGGCGTTCGTAACCCCCTCCCTGGAGACCTGAGATGGAATCAACACATTGACACAATTACAGCCAAGGCCAGTAGTGTCATTGGTTTTGCGCCGGAATCTACATTAAAGCACCGAAGATGTCAAAACCCCAGGCATACAAGAGGCCTTGTTGTTCCACATTTTAGAACTATTGGTTGCTCCGTTTGGGATCCTGATACAACAGGAATATTAATAAAATTTCAAGCAGTTCAAAACAGGGCAGCTCGCTTCAGCATGTATGACTTATAACTGGAGAAGCTCCAGTTTTCCAGAATGATTCAGGGACCTTACCTTCACTCACCCTATTCTAGTCATACAATACTAGACTTAATACATTTCACAAAAATCAAGTATGGTAATATTGCACTAAAACGGATTGACCATATTCAACTAACTGTAGCACCCGAAGGGGTACCATTAGAAGCACCCAACCGGATAAATACGCAATCCCGCATGGCACCTCACTTGCACTTGGCCAATTCTTATTTTTATTAAACCGCCAGTGAATGGAAAACCCACTCCCACAGGAACATGCGCAGTGAACCAGATGTAAGCAGTTGTTTTATTTTAAAATCTGGGGCTCCGTAATCACCTCCAGCTCGACTTTTAGTGCGTCCACCATCATAAGCGTTCTGAGCGATGCTCTAATCAGAGCTTGTCAGAGTATTTGATCCAGACCAGAGTTCAAAACATATCCTGGCGTAAGCACAGACCAAAACACAAAATTATCCGTGTGATTGATAGGTAGTCTCAGACGTCACATGTTGGAAGTTACCGTGCCAAAACAGGGGTCGTCCGCCCTTTAACTACATGATGTTGATTGCTCGAGCCATCCAGTAGGATCCATCTGACATCCCCAACTCATGACAAACAGGGACTTTGGCGCTACATTGCGACAGCTCTCGGCTCGGCCGTTAGATAGATAGAAACAATTGTCGCTATTTAAGTACTTACCGAGACCGGATGCCGTGTACCGCCATGTTACTACGCTCGAAGCAATACTTACCGGAAACCAATAGTAAGCAAAGCCAACAGTGATTCATTAAAAAAGGTTCAATAACTATTGAGTGATTGTTTCCCGGTCTGAGAAAAGAGATTAAGATATTCACCGTTACTACGCCCCCTGATAGCGCCCATCATACCTCATGCAATCCATCGGTTATAAGAGGGTGTAACGTAAATCAATGGAAGAGCCGTGTCTTTACGCACGCGTAGTTTTGACCACCACCCATCGGCTCCAGGAGCAGGTCTCCCCGCACTACCTCAAAGGGGAGCTATTTATTTTTCATGCTCCAGGGAGGTCATGAGTGGTGGTCCAAAAATCTCACACTTTCGTGTAAACATGCCTGGCCTCTAAGCTCTGCTCGCTACTCACGATTCATCGTAAGCGATGAGAATTCAAGCGATTTTTTCAAATTTCTTCTTGCACACTTTGAAGCCGGGAATTAATAATTACCAATCTACAGAGATCAAAGAACCTAGTCAACCAACTTTTATCGCTATATGGCGAATTCAACACAGGGAAGAGGAAGCCATTTGGGGTTTCCTTTACATTGAAGATGCATTGCGCAACAAGACTTGTATCATCGCCTACCGTCACAATTTGCCAAGGGTCAGAGAGGAAAAAGCTTTAGCTATTTTTTGGCGTAAATCGCCACGATCTATATTTTTGGTATGCCGCGGCTATATTATACAATTATTTTTTTGGAAAGATATTTTTGGCATCCTGAAGTCATAAGCATTCCATTGGTATAAGCTTAATATACCGTCCGAGCAATGAGGAACATCTTTAAAAAAAAGGCACATTTTATAGTGCAATATGCACATTACTTTCATTGCATCTTAGTGAAAATTATTTCCATTTGAAATGTCCCCAAATGTTACACTCCCACTATTTTTTAAGTAATCACCTGATGGTATTTTTTTCTACAAACATTATGTTGGAAGGTCTTTGACAGGAAGTGGGTCAACCTCAACACATTTCAGTACAACTCGCTATCATATAAGGCAATTAATTTCAATAATAGCGAGTAAAATGTGAAAAGTGTCATATTTCAAAAAATTCTGTTACTTACTCCCACAACACCGCACAACGCACAGTATCAACAACAGGCCTATTCCAACTACCGGTGGAGGCCTACACCGAAGCTGCTTCAAAACTCACACTCTCAATACATCCCAGAGGCAGACACTGGTAGTGCCACACATCTGAACACCCCCGTCCACATGTAGTTTTCTGTCCGGCTGTCTGTCTGGGATATGCCAGGGCTTTGTATGGTTCCAATCTGAATGACATCACTTTATAGATACTGTATAATATCGTTAGTAATATGACAGTATGACGCTAACATCACTTAACACCAATTTTAGTAGTGTAAATGAATGTTTTGGGTATACTTTAGCCCTCATTCAAACAATGCACGCGATTGTGTCGCAATTATTTTAGGCAATCAGTTTTTACTACATTGATGCGCACGTTTTAGGCAAACAAAAATTTGGACCACCACCTTGCCCTGGGAGGGTATCGCCAGTGAGGTTGCAGGGGTTGATGATTGCTCTTACAGTAAAAAGGTTTTCATGCAGTGAGCTACTTCATTTTAAAGTAAATTGGTGTTTTTCTTTCTTATCTTGCCAAAAAGCCATGTGTATTCCAGTGGGATTAGCGTCCCGCTGCATTGCAGGGGATTTGGGTTCGAGCCCCGCTGTAATCCAACGTGTTGTGCCCATGCATGCATGATTTAAAAGTGCTTTCCTGCAATTACTTCCTCTCTACCTAGGTGTATAAATGGGTACCAGCATTATTCGATGCTGGGAAGGTAACAGATTCGTTATTCGAGAAGAGTGGCGAACGCCACATTAGAAAAGCATTAATATGGGAGGAGTCGGTCCCAAACACTAAGGCGTAGAAATGGGCGTCTGCGCGCGAGCATGTTCTGCACAATTTCTTTGGCCGATAATCCGGTAAAATTGTTTGTTTAGGTGATTTTTTTTTTTTTTTTTTTTTGCAAAATTCAAATCTTCCAGACTTTTGTACGCACAACTGATCTCACCAATTTTGCGAGGAGCTGTGCATATGTGTCATAGAAGCAGGGTGCTCGAAATTTTGGTACTTATTCTGGAATCTATAGATATGGAAGACCCACAGGTATCCATTGATACCAAAATCAACTTCATGACTAACCAGCACACCCCCTGCTGGTTCGTCATGATACAAAAAAGTGTAGAATGCACTTTTGGTTCTAAATGATTGGAAATTGTTATACCAATAATACCAAAATCTGGTGATTTTACAGGAGTAATAGCTTTTACATATTCCTACTTACACCAATTGTCAAAATTGTGTCAAGAGACAATTTACATGGGGACAAACACCTGTGTAATGAAAATATTTATGTTGCAAAGGGGATGTCTTAGATACCGTCGCGGATTGTGATATTTTTTATTATAAAGCTTTTAAGATAAATAATGTTAATATTATTAAAATAATATTAACGTTATTTATCTGGTAAACGTGACATAACTGAATAATATTTTACACATATTGTCTATTGCATTCCTCAAGGTTTCATTCTTGGACCGTTTCTACTATTTTCTTTAATATTAATGACGTGCCCTCATTGCACGTTCCATATTCAAATTGACGTACTGTAACTCTAGTTTCCTGAATTCTCAACCTCATCGTTTTATTAACCTACCCTGTGCTTGTTCTGCCGAAAGTAAAAGGATCCGGTGATTTGAGAGAAAAAGACGACCTTTGCTCATATTGTTTTTTGTTGGCGGCACAACATTCGGTTCATAAACATGCTGGAAGATGACAGCAGTATAAAATAGGAATCGTCCAGAACCAAGTATTTGCTCATCCTTGAAGAGCATACCTGAAAATGCAAAGTGACATTAAGGGAAACTTCCAGTTTAACTTTGGATATTTTTTGGTTATGTCAGTACAAAGAATCTTCCAGGATCCGACTACAGTGAATGGGTCAAGCATTCTAGACGTCACCAAAGTCAGTCTTTCACAGACCTTGACTACGCAGCTCTAAGAGGGGATGTGATATGTGCTGCACAAGATCTACTACAAAGCTTCATTTGAGAATGCTGCTGTAAATGCCAAAGAGACGGAATGGAATACATGACCATCAACGAGGAAGAGAATAATCAACCTATCTGCATTACACACGGTACCCAACTCAAAAAGGTGAGACTTCGAGTACCTCGGGTCCTATGTTGCCGACAGCAAGAAAGACTAGTTTGCTCATTTACCCTGTGGAATCTTAGGGCTAAAGGATATTTGGTTTGGAAGTTATGAGAGAAAATGTACCCCATTTTGGTCGACCGATATTAATTTTAGACAGTAGTCTATAGGGCTAAGAAAATCATGTTTTTAGCTCTCACATGAAAACGGGTTGAAATATCGGCGCAAAACTTTACAGATGGGGTTTGGGGTGAAGGCCTGTCTATCAAGATGAAAACTTTATATACTTAAATCGAGTCGTCCCCTTTTAATATGTTGTATAATAACCAAAATATAGGCAAAAGTAGCACATAGGTTTTATGCAAATTAGCATGTCTTGTAATACTTCCTTTTTCTACCTTTTTGATATGTTGTTTGGGAGGGCTTGTACAGCAAGTTACAGCAAGAAAACCTTCTGTAGCAATTTTATCCAGGTCATACCGTGGAGTGGACTAGAGTTGGGAGAGGTGGCAGAATATGTGCCCCGATTCACATGTTTCATGAACGAACCAAGATTATTTAGCATTTTATGTTAACATCATCTTTACATAGGGGAGTTTCCGTAACCTGATCCATCTGACACACTTTCTTCTGACACACTATGAATTCGGAAACCCTTCACGGAATAAAGCACGGGTAAAGCACAATTCATAAGTGTGTCAGACAAAAGTGTGTCAGATGGGTCAGGTTACGGAAACTCCCTTTACATTGAGAGTGCAAAGACTTCGTATCCAAAATACGAACGCCCAAATTCCATTAACATTCAACTCACCTGCATGTTACAATGCATACCATTGAAGCAAATGCGAAATTAGTCAGAATTTTTTTGAGAGTTTTATTTACAACATTTAAATTTGCAAGTAAATCAAAAAAAAAAAATCAAGACAAAACCTCATCTAGTTTATTTTTTTTATCATCTTTAACACTTAAGTGACCAAGGTGTTTTCACTCCCGTTATTGCCGGGGGGGGTCCAAGGAAACCACTTTTCCGAGGGAATTTTTGCACGAAATTTATACCACATGTGGAGGGTCATAAGACAACCCCAAATCAGCAATAAAAATGAAATGTGTTATTTGGGCTTAAAATAGGGGCAAAACATTGTTTTCAAAACACGCGAATATTGGGCAAAAAGACGGAAAATTCAAATGAGCCTTGCGCTAACGTCAATTTTTTTTGAAAACTTATCTTATGTTGATATCTACTCTAGAAGACCCACATACACAACCATATTTAACACAAAACTTGCAGTTTTAGGGAATCCTGTATTTTTTAAGGGCATTGCAAAATACACGTCATTTTCGCATAGACGTTGTACAGTAATGATTTAGCAATATCCACGATGAAATTGTTTATTTTCAGCACATAAAGGGTTAATTATTTTAATGTTACTAATAATTGTTTACTTATAAGTATGTGTGAACATATATCAGCACAAAAAATTGCTTTGATAGTTGATTTAGCACTTATTACATTATATTTCATATTTAAGTTTTCATTCGTTCATAAAATAAGTGTGCATTTGTTAAACTAAATTTCTTCTTATAGCATTCTATTTCCAAATTTGAGCATTTTATTATTCCGGGTCACTATACTTTTCAAAAAAATAAGCTGGCAACTGTTGAAAACTTCATGTCTCTCTGGCGCGATTAATGCCTATATAATAAGCTACTTAAAAAGGATCGTTTCCCTATGTTCTATATTACCAGTATTTCTCGCCAACTATAATTCACATGTGATCAAGCAAAATGAGTCTGAAGTCGGTCAGATTCATTTTTTTACTTTTCCTTTTAACTGTGTGTACCATTTTAAAGGTCCCAGGAAATGCAAATTTTTTTTTTTTTTTTTTTTGTTCTTTATTTTTAAAATATTCTCAGTTGACTTCCTTTAGTGCCCAAGGGTGGAGGTCCATGGGACCCTCACTAATTAACTCATTAACGGCTTGGCCGATTTTAATTTTTTGGGTATGAAAAGAAGCGCATTTAAAAGTCAGTCAATTACAAAAAGGGGGACCCCTCCCGCTTGGTCACTTAAGTATTAATAAATTGTTTGATAATTATCATAGGTTTTAATAGTTGATTTAGCACTTATTACATTATATTTCATATTTAAGTTTTCATTCGTTCATAAAATAAGTGTGCATTTGTTAAACTAAATTTCTTCTTAGAGCATTCTATTTCCAAATTTGAGCATTTTATTATTCCGGGTCACTATACTTTTCAAAAAAATAAGCTGGCAACTGTTGAAAACTTCATGTATCTCTGGCACGATTAATGCCTATAATAAGTTAAAAAGGATCGTTTCCCTATGTTCTATATTACCAGTATTTCTCGCCAACTATAATTCACATGTGATCAAGCAAAATGAAGTCTGAAGTCGGTCAGATTCATTTTTTAGTTTTCTTTTTAACTGTGTGTGGACCATTGTAAAAGCTACATTTTGCTGAAAATCCTCATTGAATTGACAATAATTACCAAGAGATAATCAATAGAAGGTGGCAAAAAACAATAGGAACACAAAGACATTTTCTCCGTGTTGGCGATATTCATAATCAATATTTGGGACTTCCGAATCAATTTTGCTGGGACACGGATCACATTACTTCCATGAAAAATGTAGACCAGGTTTAAAGTTAGGACCTGGTTTAAGTCAAAATTAGTTTTCAGCCTTAAATTGATAGTTATTCACATTTATTGTGAAGTAGCTAGCAAATTTGAAAGATTTAAAGCAAATTTCAAATAAAATCAAAAAGATCTTGTGTTAGTGTAAAGGAAAATGTCTTTTCTGGTGAACAAAATTACAATTAGACCAGGTCTTCTAACTTTAACCCAGTCTAACCTTTTGTGCATTCAGACCTTAGGTTCCGTATTATACAAAAAGAGTTAGACCAGGTCTAACTTTAGACCCGGTCTAAGTTAAATTTTGTTCCCCCCAGAAAGACAATGTCCTTACACGACACAAGATTATTTTGTATTTATTTTGAAATTTGCATTTAAATCTTTCACCATTTGCTAGCTACTTTACGAGAGAAAGTGGTGGTGAATTACGTCAATTTGAGGCAAACAAAACTAAATTTGATTAGACAGAGGTACCACTTTAACTGGTCTAAACTTTTTTGTGATTACGGACCTTACTCACCTGTGAGAAATTCCTCATAGGAAAGTCCATTTCTGAGTGCGACACGATTAGACTCACATGTGTGACTCACGACACTCGTACTGGAATCTATGATAGCCCTCAGTTTCTTGTGACTCATATGAACGCTCTGTAAACCTTCAAGAACTGTAGATGATGGGGGATCGAAAGCGTACGTCACGGGTGGCGGTAACTCATTCATCACGGCAACAACGTTATTGTGGGCCTGTAGGAATTGGTTAAAGTCTGACTCAGAGGTTATTTTTTTTTTGTGTGTAATAATGAAAAATAGTCAACTAGAAGTAAAGATATTAATCTAAAATGCCCAATTCCGAAATTTGAGATGAATCGGATTTTTCGTTTTGATGCAGTAAACATAATGTGTAGTATTACGTCCCATAGGATACTGTGTATAACAAAAATTCCGGATCCGGAATTTTATAACAAAGTTGTGATTTTCTATATGAAGGAATTCGATTTAAGCTTAGCAATTTCACACAGTGATTAGTATATGGACAAGCATTATGAACATGCAAAAAACACGATTTTTTTGGAAATTGAGGGCGCCCTCCTCAGGAAATCTCTAAGTCGGCCTTTAAGGAAGAAAACAATAACAATCAGGCGATCACTCTCACGAAACTGTTTGACCTCGAATTCTCGTTGAGGCAGTTATCCAATTATTACATAAGGTATAAAACGGGCTCTAAAACTCGCAGTTTTAGACTACTCGGAATATCAAACTCTTTTAAAAATGTAACTTTTCAATAGTTTATCGTTTTTTACATAGTCATATTTTCAGAACGGTGGGTCTTCAAACTAAAACGATTGCCAAACCTTGACAAATGTAACGGCTTTCTATCTCCATAACAACAAATGTAACCAGAATCTCATGAAAATCAAATGAAAGCTTGATTCCTCGGTTACACAAAGTTCTTTGTACTTGAAGGTGCACTGTTAAAAATAAACTTGTAAAAAAACAGGCATTTGACTGGCAGCCGAGACTCACTACATGCAGAACGTAAAATTACTGGAGCCGTAAAAATACGAAACCATTGCAGGGAACATAAAATAACGGCGTTAAATCTCAGCCTCAACGTTATTGTTGGTTTTTGACTTGCTTAAACAATATTAAGAATTAAAACGTTATTACAATCCTCTGACCAAATTTTAACATTAACGTTATTGCATCATACAAACGTTGTATTACGTTACCACGTGGTTGTAAAAAAGTTATATTTCAGGCAAACAATTGAGAAAAAAGGCAATAAACAAAGGGAAAACGTGAAGAAATAAAGATTCAAAACAGTTCATACACTTTGTTTATATGATAATGTACACATTCTAATGTCACCAATTACTTAATCATCATATGAATAAACTTAATACATACCTTAAATAGATTCGAACCTGGGCCTAAACCTTATCCACTACACTACATGACTTTACTGATAGTAGATGCTAAAATCAAATATATATGTGTGTGTGTGTACTACTTTTTTCAAATTAAACTAATATAATACAAAAAGGAGGAAAAGAGTTTTTTAAACTATTTTTAAAATGATAGGGAAAATACGATTTTGCATTTTTAAATGACGTTACTTACGACGTTATTTAAACCCATTTTATAGGTAAAACAATTTTCATAGTTCGTATTCTTACATTAAAAACAAGTAAGTTACAAAAGAACGTAATGTAACGGAAAATCTAATAACGTAGTATTATTTTGTAGCCACTGTTTATTTACATTTTTCTGCTTCCAAATTGTAATTTTATGTTAGATATAGGTAATAAAGCGTGAAGATTATTAAATAATTGGGGTTTACCGTCATTTGAAAGATAAAGTCTGGTAAAATTAGGAACATTTTTAACAGTGTGCATATATGCAAAAACGCTATGCATATCGTCGCTGGGCGGGAAAAACCTCATATGTGCATTTAACCTTTAAGAGCAAAACCTCACATGCAGTAAAAACGGTAACATGACAAAACCTCATATGTAACATTTTCGAGAGACACCAAAAACTGAATAATTTGCAGTAATGCCTTGCACAAGAAAAGTTTTCCTTCAAAATATATTTAGATAATTATTTACTCCAGATTCTGAAATAAACTGGCATATGATTTACTATCATATTTGGCTCGAAATTCCAACTAGAACCCAATGTGACCAAAATGCACATGGGATTTTAGCACTGGCCCACTTTTTACATATGTGGTTTTGCATTTGACCTCTTGAGTTACATATGAGGTTTCCCGCCCAGCGACGATATAAAATATGAAGACGTCTAGATTTTTCAACAGCTTGACCCGAACACGCCATTACGAATGCACCGTTCCTAAACTAGAGCTAGTGTGCTTAGGTGAAAGTCTATAAAGATTATCGAATGTAAAAGCAATAACATTTTACAGGTCAAAAGTTCGTTTGAGATTGGAAAAAATTTGGCTTTTGTCCCCTTACACCCCTTAATGTTTTATACAAGGGTTAAAGTACAAGATTTGTGATAAAATGGGCGTAAATGGTTTCACTATAAAAATATCTATCACCATGCCCTGCATATTACAGACAGTGTCGTGTACATGACTCTGCTGTCATTGTTAATCTACATGTGCAATTATATATGTTTTTTTTATTTACTGTTCACTTATTATCTTAGGGTTGTTGGATTGTTTTGTCTCAATCTACTCTATACAAGAGCAGGTGTCGTATACAGCTTTAACTGTCATTGGATATCTACTTGTGCAATTATTTTTTCTGATCACTTAATGTATCTAGTTTGTTTGATTTTTGTCATCAATATCTCAACCTGGTAAATTGGGTTGTCAACTTTCTTGTACATGTTAGCTTGATCGTAATTACGTTGTCTCGGGTTAACATCACACACACACACACACACACACCCTTAATATAAATCCTTGCTTGCTTGACTTAAGTCCTTGTAAACTGTCTGATCGCTTTATTTCACATATGTCACTTCTTCGTTTATTATATTATCGTGCTCATAGGCCCAATGGGCTCTGTGTCCATAGCTATTATTCCTCGGATTGTATTATTATAACGTCCCACACTTACCCATACACCAATTACACATGCCCACACACACGACCACACTCACCAACACACATGCACACATGTGCATACACACAGCGCAACATACTCTGGTATACTTCTCACTACCATTCTTGTGCGCATTAATGCGGCCTCTCTTTAAATGCATGCCTATATACCAGTGTATGTTTTTGTATCGTCCTTTTTACAATCTCCTTTTAATTCAAAAACACATAAACACATACACACAAACCCATGTACTACACCACCACATACTCTGGATACTTCATCCCTTACCATTCTTGTGTTCTTAATGCTGCCTCTCTTTTACATGGGCATGCCTAATACCAGTTTGTGTGGCCTTACTTTTTACAAAAAAAAAAGAGAAAAAAAATACTGCTCTCTTTTCTATTTATAACTTGTTTATTTTAACCACTTGTTCATATGTTGTTCCTAAATAATGCGCAGTGTCCCAACCGAACGCGCGGTGTGGCCTGCCACTATGCACATTACACCTTCTGATCTTGTATTCCCCCTCACCCTATCCTTATCTTTGCATTTTGTTTTTTTTTTTGGTTCATTTCTCTCCCTCCATTGAGCCCTACCCTTAACCGAACAGGTGTCGTGTACATGACTTTGATGTCATTGATAACTACATGCAATTATTTATGTTTTTACTGATCACTTATGTAATCTTGGTTGTTTGAATTTTTTATCATCAACCTCAGCCTGGTAAAATGTGTGATTGCTTAACCTGTACCTAGATTGTATCTAGGGTATTTACGGCGTTTTAGGTTGTTCGCACACACATACCCCATCATACTTGGTTTGCTTGCTTGATTATGTCATGCTATTCTCGGATTCAATTGATTTTTGTTACTCGTTCTTGTAATAACCCTATTACATTCATGTACCCATACACATAAACATCCACGCACACACACTCCACACGCGCCACGCAACACCTAACACCCTACACACAAACAACAAACTCTGGCAACAACTGTAATCGCTATCCTACCTCATTATTTTCTATTTTGCTATATAACTAGAGTGTCCATTACGGTCCTTATGTTATTACTTTTTACTTAGCTTTCTCATGTGCCCGCTGTATACACACATTGTTTTTAAATTCGTTTTGTTTAAACACAGAAGACACAGACTAAGCCTGGTAATCCATGTACCTCCTTACTTTGTTTCCGCGCTCGCGTATGCTACCCCGCTTGTTTTCTAAAATGATACCAGTGGGCGTGTTTTATGCTGTTCATCCCAGTTTTTCTACTTTTGCTGGCCTGAAGAAGTCATTGCCGTGCATTACTACATGTTACCCCATGCATATTCTTCTGGAGGTCTTTTGTGACCAAATCCTGTTTTTTTCTACAAATTGTAAAGTTCCTTCAACTTGTAAGCAACCTAAATTATTTAAGTAATCTGTATCTTCGTTTATGATAATATTCAATTAATTGTATTTTGTTCATTCTGTTACCCTTGTTGTAAGTAACTCAATTTTTTTGTACACTGCTGTATTTAAGTTTTTGTATAAATAATCCTCAGCTATTTGTATTTATTATCCCATTTTTGTTTTACTCTGTTCTTGTCTTCATTGCTTTCGTCTTGTCTGACTTGTCTACACATCTTGTCCATAGTTATTGTCTCACTTTTTTCCCGGTTTCTCTTTCCTCTCTCTAATTTTTCTTCCCTTTTCAATCTACCTCATCCAACCCATCTCTCAAGTTCCCCCTCCATCTAACTCGCCTCTCTCTTCTCTCTCTTTAAGTCCCTCGCTCTCTCTCGTTCTCTTCTCTCTCTCTCTCCTTCACACCCCTCGCTTTTACTTTCCTTTGATCTATCCATTGCAGTCTGCAGTGCCCTGCAATATACGAACTGCCATTTAACCACCGGCTTCACGACTATTAACTCCATCACTATGATTTTTCACCAACACTAAATTGAAAAAAAAACAACCAATTCATCAAACTTATTCCCTTGCATCAACCCATTCTTACAGACCCAATAGCATCTCAAACCCGACCACCATCCCGTCATTACACCCCCAAACCCATTCTGGTTCTGACTCCCGCGATCACACTGACGACAGCTCAAACACCTAATAACCATCAAGCAATGACTCATTTTTCCATATTCCTGTCACTTGGCTGTAGTATCACAAAGCATATTAGAAATCACTAACTACCTTGATCACCTCAACCACTCTTTCTCTGTCTTGGCATTCTCAGAAACACGGCTTACTGACACCAAATCATCACCTCACTTAATTGCTAACCGACCTTCCAGAACCGCTCACAGGCAGAGGAGGCGGAGGTTGGTCTTTACATAAAAAATCCCCTCTCCTATAATCATTGACACAACACCAGAACCATAATTTTACTCACTTTTCATCGATCTCACCATTAACCTCAACATGACCCAACACGTACTTGTCTGAGTTATTACAGATGCATGACACCAATCCAAATTTACAACACTTCGAGCACTTCTCGCTGAACTAATAAACCCACCGTTGACGTCTATATTGTCG
Organism: Ophioderma brevispina; assembly: GCA_023653785.1. Taxonomy (NCBI): domain Eukaryota; kingdom Metazoa; phylum Echinodermata; class Ophiuroidea; order Amphilepidida; family Ophiodermatidae; genus Ophioderma; species Ophioderma brevispina. The sequence goes on from JAMKCH010053296.1 coordinate 24,343, forward strand.
GTGGCTTTAATATCAATTTTTCTCAATATTCCCTAATCCACACATTAATGATTTTATTAACACATCCTTGCAAACTCTATATCCCTAAAATCACCAGACCTCAGAATTACTCATAACACAGCCACGCTCATAGATAGTCATTATCACCAACTCCACTTACACAGAATCCACACCAGGTATATTTTGTCACTGACACTACAAGATCACTTCCCAATATTCCTCATTACTCTCTCAAGAGATAAGCATGCCACAAAAACAACAATCCCTAACGTGACTACAGATATCAACCTTCTCACCTTTACCCGTAGACTCAAAACTGATCAGGGAACATATACTCCCAAGGAAATTACCCTAACATTGCGTAAGCAACTTTTACAACTTATACCAAACATTTACGAATCATTCCCCTACAAAGAAGACCTTAAAAAATCGTACCATAAGCAGCCCTGGTGACAACAGCAATTCCAAGTCAAGCACACACACACGGCCTCTACAAAACATACCTGAGGAAAACACCCAAGCCACAAACAACAATACCAACAATACAAAAAAAACATAACTCACATTATTCGTATTGCCAAACAACACAACACAGAACAAATCAAACTCAAACATGATCTTACAATACCTGGACATTCCTCAACAACATTCTAGTCAGGAAGGTATCCACTAAAAAGATCCCTGACCATTTCACTCATCAATAAAAAGCAGATAACTGTACCTTCTTGACATCGCTATACGCATTCAACGATCACTTTACTAACCTGGGCAAAAATTTGGCTAACAAATTCCACCTTCCATTAACTCTTTAATAACACCTTCCAACAAAACACATTCACTCCATTTTTCTGATCCAGTTACTGTCGAAGACATGCACAAACTTCGCCACCGTGAAAACCTGGTAAATGCTGGTACCGACAAGATAAATCCCTGGGATTGCTAACAATCATTATAACATCATATCGCCTCTGATGCACATACTTAACCAATCACTTCTCACCGGAACTTTCCCATATCACCTCAAATCAGCCAAAGTCATTCACATTTACAAAAACAAAGACACACATCAAAATTGCAAATTAACGGCCCATTTCTGTTCTTCCATCTTAGCAAAACACTTGAAAAATCATGTACACACTCTGTCTCATTCTTCAATAAGCCCAACATTCTTGTCGATGAACATTACGGGTTTAGGCCCAAACGCTCAATTTACCTAACAACTAACCTCAACCTTGTACTAAAAAATAAACTCCACACCACGGGGGTATTCCTGGATTCTCCAAGGTTTTCGACACCATTATCCACAACATTCTTCTCACAAGCTAAACCTTACGGTGTCCGTGTAGTAGCCTTGGAGTGGTTCAGGAGTTACCGTACTAACCGCTCACAATCGTACACTCCATCGCTTCTCACTCAACCTATCACAGTTGCGTCCCCTCAAGGCTCAATCTTGGATCCCTACTTTTCATCATTTACAATTACATGAATGACATCACGAACATCTCTAACCCACTAAAACTAATCTTATTTCCAGATGGAAACACAACATTTTTCTTTCAAACTCTAACATCAATGCATTTTTAACAACATGAATCATGACTCGCAAATCAACTTGACGGGTTCACGGGCTACAACTTTCTCTCAATGTTTCCAAAACTAACTACATGCTTTTCTCTACACACAACACAACACAATCAAACATTACAATAGATAACCATCAATCTCCACGGTACACTCAACCAAATTCTTGGCATACAATCGCGACAAACTAACATGGAACGAACATACTCAACTCTGTCACTACCAAAGCGTCTCACGCAATTGGGTAAGCAAATCTACAGAGTTAAAAGTCCCTGGCCCGATCGCTAATTATAGCCTCGTCCCGCAGAAGCCCCAGATTTACCGTAAGGGTCAACTTTTGTTTCATAAAAAGCTACTATTTTTCTCATTTACCCCTGTGCAATCTTAGATCCAAAGGATGTTTTGGGTTTGGAAGTTATGCAACGAAAATGTCCCAATTTGGTCGACAATATTAATTTTACACAGTAATCGATGGGGGCTTACAAAAGCACGTTTTTAGCTCTTCGGCATCAAACGGATGAAATATCGGCGCAAACTGACCGATGGTTTTGGAGTGAAGCCCATCTATCAAGATGAAAACTTCTATCCTTAAATCGGGCCATCCCCCTTTAAAACCACTTTCCAGACTACACCTTAAAAACACACTAGTTCTCCCGTACCTTAGCTACTGTACCATCATTTGGGCCTCCAACTATCATTCACGACTTAACAAACTAAACATCACACAGAAATGGGCCCTTCGCACTATCACAAATTCACCCCCTAGAACCACACTTTGCCCATTATTCACTCACTGAAAACAACTTAAATTATAGCACCTCAACCAACTCACACAGCGCTCTTCATGTTTGACTATCACCACAATCATTTACCTCCGAACTTCCGGAATTACTTTACCACAAACAGACAAATCCACAGCTATAACACCAGACGCCTGACAAACTTCATCTCCCCTCCCAAAATTCTACCCTGAAACACTTTATTTCAGTATCACGCGCAAAACTTTGGAATGATCTCCAATCCATCACAACATTACCACAAAAATACTTCAAGCTCAACTGAAAAACATTCATCAACCAGTAAGAGTGTCTTATTAATTACTCTCCCCCAAGTCCTTATTTCTCTCATCACTTTTTTCTTCATCTCATGTCTATCTCCACGCCTTACTTTTTTTTCTCACATCTACCCTCTTCAACCTCTGCTTCCTCATTATGCAATAGTTGTACATACCTCAGCAAGATATGTTGAAAAGTCTGTCTTTCTTTTTCATTACCGTATCCTGTATTCCCGTTAAGTGCATGTTTTAGGTACTTTTTTATATTTATTGTTGTTTTCTTGTTCTGTTATATTTTTACCTATGTCATCTCTTATATCATCCCTTACTGTGTCTTATTGTAATATTATTGTATATTGAGTATATTTTACTGTACGGATTACAGGGCCAGTATAACTATAAGCCCTATTGGGTTGTCCATGACTGGTCCTAGCATATCATATTCCGCACCTGCTCATCTTAGTACAGTTTATAATTGATACTTCATTTATTATGTATTATTATATAATATACTGTATTATACATTTCTGTTCCCTGTCACGTACGATATGTTATGCTGAATAAATGAATCTTGAATCTTGAATTGTAGAATATATCAAATTAACATTTGAGATATTGGTACAAATATGAAAAGGTAATAATCTCATTTTTAAACATATTAATATAAAATTAATTTGAATGCTAATAAACTTTATAATATTTTCTGCCAGGTAACATGGAAGGTCTCAATTAGGGATGGCGTAAAGCTTTAACTTATACTTAAACATTCATAATATCATGGCACAGACTGGACACCAGTATTTTAACATAATTAATTATATTCTTAGACTATTATGGCGTTCTCGCTTCAAGTGATTCCATAGTAAATAACCTTCCTTTCCAGGCAATGGTACGAATGGGTGACGTCATTAGAAGATCGGTCTTGAATGATTCGGCTTCGCCATAGACAAATAGATTTATTAATGTCTCTTTAACCAACTATATGCTGATATGCAATATTTGATCCCGAATTTCCACTGTATAAATGAATGGGAAAATACATGATTTGCAAAAAGGCACCATGAAAAAAAAATTATCAAAGAATAATATTGTCGATATTCGGTCCAATTACAGTTAAAAATTGAATTAACTTTTTTTCTCCTTAATTTCTAAACCAATTAATATTGTCTGATATGCGCAGCATTTCGCTGATTTGTTTCTATGGGAAATACTTTTTCTGGAGTATGGTCCCCTGTAGGCCTTCTAATCTACTCTCTTAAAACACTATGGTTGGTATTCTGAAAGGGAGACTAATTTTAGTCCCGCGGGTTTAACCCTAAAAGAGCCGGGCTTTTTGGACCCATCTCACCGCCGGGGGGTGGGCAGATTCCCCCCTAGTATCTCGGAAAAGGATTGATGAACTATCATATGTGTGGTACCAATGGATAGCTATGTCCCTCCCGAGTCCATTGATACCCAAAAAAAAGTACAAACATTCCTTGTATGACGTCACAGTGACGTCAAACATGACGTCATGCAAAAATGCGAAAAATCTAAAAATACACTGTTAGAACACTGTTTAAAATTTTGCTGTTTAAAAAGAGGGTTGTAAAGTTCATAATAGTAATAATCATCTTCTCAATTACTCCACTCATCCACGCATTAATGATTTTATTAACACATCACTTGCAAATTCTTATATCCCCAAAATTAACAGACCCACAAGAATTACGCATAACACAGCCACGCCCATTGACAACTTTATCACCAACTCCACTGACACAGACTCCACACCAGGGATATTTGTCACTGACACTACAGATCACTTCCCAATATTCCTCATTACATCTCTTAAGCATAAGCATGCCACAAAACAACAATCACTAAACGTGACTATAGAGATCACAACATTCGTACATTTAACCGTAGACTCAACACTGAATCATGGGAACATATACTCACAGAAAATGACCCTAACATATCGTACAATAGCTTCATTACAACTTATACCAAACATTACAACGAATCATTCCCCTTTCAAAAGAAGACCTTAAAAAATCGTAACCATAAGCAGCCCTGGATGACAACAGCAATTTCTAAGTCAATTAAACACAAGCACGGCCTCTATAAAACATACCTGAAGAAAAACACACCAGCAACCAAACAACAATACAAACAATACAAAAACAAATTAACTCACATTATTCGTATTGCCAAGAAAAAACACAACAGAGAACAAATTCAGAGATTCAAAAATGATCTTACCAAAACCTGGACATTCCTCAATAACATTCTAGGCAGGAAGGTATCCACTAAACAAATCCCTGACCATTTCACTCATAATAATAAGCAGATTACTGACCCGCTTGACATAGCTAATGAATTCAACGATCACTTCACTAACCTGGCACAGCTGTTTGACCCCATGCAAATTGTCTCTTTTATTTTTAGAACAATTTTAAGCAGTGGCGACACAATTTTGACAATTGATATAAGTAGGACCATGCAAGAGCTACTACCTCTGCAAAAATCAGACAAATCCATTGCGGGAATCTTGCCAAATAGGCCTACAACGGTTATAATTTCTATGTTATAGCGCCCTCTATATGCCCATTAGAAAGACGTGTAGAACTAGATTTTTTAAGAAAAATCATATTTGCCCGCAATGAAATTTCGTAAAATTTACACAGAAGGTAGTCACTGGAATAAATAATCAAAATCATTCTTCAAAACTGTGTCGCCGTTGATATTTTTCGTTTTATTTTGGTTTTGTCATAATAAATGAGACTCTCAAACAGCTGTGCTGGGCAAAAACTTGGCTAACAAAATTCCACCTTCCAATAACCCATTTAATAAACACCTTCCAAAAAACACATTCACCTCAATTTTTCTGAATCCAGTCACTGTAGATGAAATGCACAAACTTCGCTACCTGCTGAAACCTGGCAAAAGTGCGGGTACCGACAAGATCCTGGCATTGCTAACAAATCGTATGATAACATCATATCACCTCTGACATGTCTGAAATGCACATATTTAACCAATCCAACTTCTTCACCGAACTTTTCCAGATCACCCTCAAACAGCCACAGCCATTCTATTGACAACCAAAGATGCAACATAACATGGCAATTACAGGCCCATTCTGTTCTTCCATCTTATTCAAAATTACTTTTGAAAAATCATGTACACCTCTGCCTACATTTTTCACTAAGCACAATATTTCTTGTCGTATGAACATCATACGGTTTTGGCCCAACGCTCAACTTACATGGCACTTCTTGAACAAACAACTAACCTCAACCTTGGGGGGTATTCTGGATCTCCCAAGGCTTTCGACACCATCGATCACAATATTCTTCTTCACAAGCTTTGCCATTACGGTGTCCGGTGGATTAGCCTTGGAGTGGTTCAGGAGGATTACCTGACTAACCTTTCACAATCAGTCTACGTGCACTCCGTCGCATCGTCCATCAAACCCATCACGGTTGGCGTCCCACAAGGCTCAATCCTTGACCCCTACTTTTCATTATTTACCATGATACATCACCAATAATCTCTACATACATAAACTAATTTATTTGCAGACGATACAACGTTTTTCTTCAGACCCCTAACATTGAATGCACGTTGATACTATGAAATAATGAACTCGCAAAAACACGTGACGGTTTCGGCCAACAAACTTTCCTCTCAAGGTTTCCAAACCATTACATGTTTTTCTCTCCTACCAACCGCACAAATCACATCAAACATTACAAGAATAACCAACAATCTCCCAGGTACACTCAACTAAATTCCTTGGCACTCAACAATCGAACGACAAACTAACCCGGACTGACACATAAACTGTCACTACCAAAGCGTCTCACGCCATTGGTACAATCTACAGAGCTAAAAACCACCTTCCAGACTACACCCTAAAATCCTATACACACCTTAGTGCTCCTCCCATAACATTAGCTACTGTAACGCATCTGTGCCTCAAACTATCATTCACGACGCACCAAACTAAACCCCACACAGAAATGGGCCATTCGCACGATCACAAACTCACCCCCCCCCCCAGAACTCACACTTTGCCATTATTTCACTCCCTGAAACGCTTTAATTGGAGCACCTCAAACCACTTCAAACAGCACTCTTCATGTTTGACTATCACAACAATCATTTCCCTTCCAAACTCAGCAATTACTTTACCACAAACAGAAAATCCACAGAGTAATACCAGAACAAGCGACAACTTCATCCTCTTCCCTCCCCTCCCAAAATCTTCCTTTGAAAAGCACTTTATTCAGTAGCACGGCGCAAAACTTTGGAATGATCCCCATAATAATCACAACCCTCTACAAACAAAAATGCATTTAAAGCTCAACTGAAAAAACATCTCATCAACCAGTACAATCTTAATAATTACTCCTCAAGACCTTTTTTCTCTCCTCACTGTTATTTTTCATCTTATCTCTACTCCACATTTTATTCACTTTATTTCTACACTCTGTCTACTCTGCTCCGCATTACTCAATAGTTTTTTTAATACCCGAACATGGGTAGAAAATATTCCCTCCCTGCTTGCACATTCTGTCCTTCCTGTCCAATTCCGTATCATGTATTTCCGTTAAATGTTTGTGACCTGAGATTTATTTCTTTTTCTGCTATGTATATTTACCTATGGTAATACTTTATATCATCTATTTGTAAATGGTGAATTTTTAATTTGTACGTTACAGGTGCCCGTATAATTATAAGCCCAATTGGGTTGTCCATTACTGTCCTAGCATATCATATCTTTCACCTATTCATCTGTTACAGATTACAATTGGAAACTTTATGTAATTATTAATATAAATACTGTATTTTTTTTTCAATTTTGTTCACGTACATAATGTTTTTTAATAAATTGAATCTTCTCTTGAAACTTTGTTTAAAGTGCTGTTGTTTAAGTTTTTAACAACGTGTTTAAGTTTTAATAAACAACATTGTTTTAGTTTGTTGTTATAACATGTTGTCTAAAACAAGGTTTGTATAGTTTTTAAAAACCAATTTTTTAAACAACTCGCAATCTGTAACCAACTGCTGTTTACCCTGGTCATCGCTCAACCTTGTTTAAAAGTCAAATTAAACAACGTGTTTAAAACATTTAAACAATTAATGATTAAACTTTTAAACACGTCGTTTAATTTTTAAACAAGTTGTTTAATCCTTAAACAAGTTGTTTAATTTTTTAACAAGTTGTTTAAAATTTTAAACAAGTTGCTTAATTTTTAAACAAGGTTGAGCGATGACCAGGGTAAACAGTGTTTGTTTAAAATTTTAAACAACTTGATTAATTTTGTTCTAACAGTGTACCGCAAAATTCATAGTTTTTCGCCATTTTTTCAAGCAAAAGTTGGATTTTTTGGCCATGATGGGTGTCAAAGTATGCGCACACATGCTCTTACTACAAATAAATCAAATAAATAAGATAAAACATAGTGTAACTGTATCCGTAGCACAAAAACTGGATTTCTGCTCGATGTGTAATTTCAATAGGAAATAGCTTTTCTTCTCGCACGCAGTGCGCGATTACGCAACGCCGCGTCATAACCGTAGGTCCGATTTTGTTCAAAATGGTCTTAAATCGAGCGCAAGGCTTCAAAAAAAAAAGACATGCAGTTTCGGCGTGAAAAAATAACAAATACAGCCTGTCTCAAAAAAATGGTACAAGCAAAAGGTACGAAAAGAGTTACGTAATGGTGGAAGTTATGATCAGTAAGTTCTGGCTTTAAGATAAAGTGAATAACATTCGAACATACTGTTGTTAGTTAGCAGAGAACCATGAGCGTACAGCCGGCGTACAGCAACCTGGAGGAGAGAGTTTTTATGGTTTTGAAGTATCATGAAACGCAAATTCCTACCAACACTTTGATACTTTGCTTCTAAATTCAAATTTTATTGACTTCAACAATCAGTAAATGCACAAAGATAGTGCAATATTTTTAAACCATTTCTTTGGATTTGGAGTGTTTATTTTGGTTGCAATTACATTCCTTCTGGCAGTGTCTGGCATGATTTTAACAGATACCAATTTTGTAATAAATTCAAAGTTCCATTTCATTGACGTGTATAATAAATATTTGTATTGTTTATTATTTATGAAAAGAAGATATTTATCATTAATCTGATTATGTTGACTATTAAAACTTGTGTCGATCAAAACTAGACTTCTTTTGTTTACTTTAATCTGTGTTTTGTTTCTTTTGTCAAGTTGCAATATTTTGTGAGACAGCATGGCATAACTGGGCGAAGCAACTCTGCCCATGCATAAAAGTGGCACAAAATCGATTTTGGTATATCGCACTAAATTGATTATATCTCTGGATTGACAAAAGCAATTAAAATGAAACAAACACCGTTGGAAAGCCTGGTCTTTGTTCTTTAATATTATACCAAGTAAGAATGACTTATTTTAAAGTTTCATATTTAACCCTATTTTTTTCTGATTGTACCACTTTTTTTAGACAGGCTGCAGTGAGATACGACAAAAAAATGTCGGGGCGGATTCCGCCCCCAGGCCTTTTAGGGTTAAACCAGTGTTAGTCCTACATGAGTGGACCTTTTTATCTTTCAAAATACTGTGAAAGTTAAATGTAACGGGTGAGAAAATTTCTCATGGATGGGCCGAAATTTTCTCACCCATTACAGCACATTTTTAGAGTATGTTGAAAGGCAAAAAGTTCCACTCTTGTAGGACATCCCCTGGTTTAAACCCAGGTCTAAAGTTAGAATCCCTACCAGCCTATATCTACTTTAAAAGTGTTAATAAAATGCCTTACCATTTTGAATAGATGGAATATTGCGGACCAAAGCAGGTTACACACCAAGGTCTTCTGAATAAAACTTTCTGAAAGACAATTGACATAATTGATCTGTATAAATTCAATATTATTTAATCTACTCCGATGCTTTGACTTACGCTACATCTTGAAAACATGTTCTATGTTATTTTTTAACGAAATAAATACAAGCAGAAATTAATAAAAAAAAAACTACAAGTAAATAAGAAACATACATCCACTTACCTGCTGTGTGTATGAGTAATGATGCGAGTGAGGTATACATTCACTATTTAACATACCAATAATCATCGCCATGGTATCCATATATTGATTTGTAACGTACGACGCCTATTCGCATGTGATCATATCGCAAGCCATCGGTTCAAAAAGACCATAAAGTAATTATGATCTGTGTGTCCTGTGAAATAAAAGTACGATGTAGATGTTCACGCTCAAGAGGCTGTCGTCTTTGCTCAGTATCTTTCTTTTGATGCGTATTTATTAAGGTAGAAAATCTATTCAGTATAGAATTTTAATTACTTCTGGTCTCTATCCCTGTCCCCCTCCCGTCCCCTCTCTCTCTCTCTCTCTCTCTCGTGTCAGCGTCTGTTTGGTTCTCTATCATGTCTATCGCCTGTCGATGTTTAGTTTTTGCGTTCTCTTTCTCCACTTTTAACCAAATCTCTCCCCTCTTTCCAACCCCGTAATCCTCTACGACGTTTTTGATACTTTTAGTTGTCATAGTCTATACATGTTATAGTAGGTCGTGTGTGGTATTTGGCTTGCCTCGACATTTGCCGGTTGGATTATTCAGTTATTCTATTATTGGTAACAATGGGCGTAAAACAATAGTGTCATTCGTGTTTCCTTATTCGAAGCCGCTGCTTTATGATATCTACATGGGTTTCCATTTAATATTCCGGTAATATTGCGTGATGAGAGAGAGAACCAGACGGGGTTTAAAACTGCAAAACATTTCAATAGCTGTACTGTAATCGTGAACCCACCATTAACGTACACATTAACAATAGTAGATTAAAATAACAGACCTCATTAAAAGTTTTAGATATGTCCATTCACCGTGAGAGGTAAGACGAATTATTTTAATGGCCACATGTAAAAAACTTTATGTATTCATACCATGTATAGAAATCTAGATAGTAAAATAAATGTTGCGCTAATACATTATTTCACAACCAATCTCGCTGGTGTTTCCATTGAAGTATCGGCTTATTTATTTAAAAACGTTGCGTATTTGAATATAACTACTTTGACACTGCAAACTATCATTCCTTATCACATCACAGCATAGGAAAAAATAATGCTAGCCTTCTTATATCAATGCACAACATTTACTAAGTTTTCATAAATAATATTCAATATTTGACGGATAAGCGCCAACAAAGGATAACGTTCGGGGAAACGAAGAAAATTTTCCCTACGTATTAATTAGTGAATAAGAATAGCGAATTTCCCCCTAACTCAAACATAATCTTATAATAGAGTGTGGTTCATATACTACTAAATAGACTATTTAGGGAGTGGTCGAATTCAATGGCATTCAAATCACAGCCTAGCCGTCCTCCACTGTTATACAAAACATTTTATTCTATTATCTGAACGTTGGCCTAAGTATTGAATGCGTGTCACCCTCACAAGCATATGCGATCTACTTTAGGAAAAAAAATTGATTTCTGTCGGTAAAAAAGATAGACATTGGTATAACGTCAAAAAAACGCACACGTGGATCAATGCGATTCAAAAATAACTTTTCTGAGGATATCTAGTGAACCATAAAATAAATAAAAAAAAGGCTAAAATCGCTAAATGTAACTGTGTCAAATTTTTGGCAAAGCACTTTGAAGACCTTTTAGCGAAATTCGTCAAAGACAGAACATTTCAAAATACTTTATGAGCCACCAATGTACTAAATGATCATTTTAAATTAATTGATTTAAAAAATGAGCTGTATAATTTGATTTCCTTTGACACAGATCAAAACGTACAAGTTGCGGGGTAAAGGTATATCGTAGTTGGGCAGGAAATACATCGTACACTCAAGAAATAAAGGGTTCAACACCTAGAAACCCTTTTTTGTCCTGTATTTCAACCTAAGCACTGTTAAGGTTCTATAAAGAACCTTAAAAAGTCCTATGAAGAACCGGACAAAATTTGAAATAGCTAGGAATGTTCTTTGGCCGTGGCGCACATATGTTTGGAAAAGTTAAGCAATTTGAAAAGGCCAGTGAGACCCGTTGGGTTCTTAAAATATCTGTGTGGCAAAAATAAAAATAATTTCTTTTGTTCTACCAAGAACCTTGAATGGTGCTTGGTTAACATACATTTAGGGTTCTAGAAGTTTTAGGTTTACAAAGACCATTTTTTGGCTACAGAACCTTTTTTGGGTATATTAAGAACCCTAACAAATCTTCGAGGGGTTCTTTATAGAACCAAAACAGGTTCTGTAGCCCAAGAAAAATGGTCTTGTAGAACTTAAACTCTAAGGAACCCCTTAAATGCCCATGTTATAAAGCTCCTTCTGAGGACTGAGAAGGTTCTGGTATAACAAAAAAAGGTTGATTTTCAGGGCCATTAAATTATTGTGAAGAAAGGGTTATCACTGCGTCCTGTGCTTAACCTTTCAAAATATATGTGAACACATACCAAAAGAACCTTTCTAGGCCTATTTAAATTTTGAAGGTTTCTGCAGAGAACTTGTAAGTTTTCTACAGAACCTTAGCAGTGGTTGAGGGGTGAAAATACAGAACAAAAAAGGTTTTCTAGTGAACTTTATTTCTAGAGTGTATGTAGTTTAACCATGGATATGTTTAAAGCAAAATACTATAAATAAAGTTACATATAAGTATTTCCTATAAACTGTCAGGGCCACATTGCGTAGAGGTTTTCTTGACCAACGATATGTGATATTTTTTGTGCTGGGTGAATGGCAGAATGGGATGTGTACTTGACCATCCTTTATGGTCAACATGTAATTCAACGCAGAACGACCTATGGTATGGAGATATGTACATATAAAAAAAAAACTTGACAGCAAAAACTTGAGCATACAAAGGACATTTCTTCCCTCTGCAAGGTTCATATAGGTATGAAGATATTATTTTGGTATTAATGAAAAGAGGAGCACCATAGCTATCCTTATCCGTGGGTGCTTTAGCCAAGGGAGTGTACCACTTGTACACCCTCTTGGTAAACCTTCTTACAAAAAAAAAAAGGGGGGCAGAAGTTTAAAAAGGTGACAAACGACAGCATCTTAAACATTTCAGAAGTTTCTTGATTTGCACTATAACCCATTTCCCTGTGAGTGAAATCAGAAATGACACAAATATTTGCAGCATCATTCGTTACCTACGCATCCCACTATTTATATATGCAATAGTAGTTGAAGGACTAGAATGCTAGATTGAACCAATTTCTAGAATTTTGCTCTGCAGCCTTGTCTTCTATTTATTATTATTAATCTTCTTACCCAGGGTAACTTCTTCAGTATCTAGTACTGTTCTCCAAGAAGGCCTGCCACGAACATTTACAAATACATGTACATTTAAAATAATAAAAACAAATTAGCATATTAAAAAACTATGTATAAACAGACAGCCATAGATGTGTCAGGATTAAAAACCTCTCACCAACCCAATCGTATCTGCTTACACCCACGCTTGTTCACTTAATGAGAACATGCGTGCATGCACAAACACCACACACACAACACACCAAATGACACCACACACACACAATGTAAACGCATACCAAACACACACTGCACATACACCAAGACACACAAGCACATTACATACATGTTACATGACCTCCAACTGTACTTGCAATGTATGAAGGATATCTACGTTTATAGAGCAGGAGCAGAATATCGTAATGGAATCCAATAAATTGCCAATTCAGCTACAATGATTTCAGCTCTGTAGCTTCCTGTTTGGAGCCATCAACTGTTTCAAACTATTTCAAAAACGTCTCGCTCGTGACGTCATTCAAAGAAATCCTATAATTATTTATCGAACACCATTCATGTATAGTCAGGTCAACAATTTCTACCAAAATTTCACTAACAAGGGAAATTCCCCTCTGTCCCCAAGTCTAGGAAAAGTGCGCCCCGCTACCAGGACACTGATTACGACTGCAGGTTTCAAAATGTATTTTCATTCCAGTTCATCGACAAAAGATGATTCGTATTCAATGAGTAAGGTTATTACCATATCATACTGGTAACATGTTTAATTTACGGCATTTTGTTTTTACTATGTGGTAGGCGATACTATTTTGCCAAAATTTCTACTAGTGAATCAATTTATTCTTACTTTGTGTGTGTAAATACTGGCTCCATGTCATAACACATGTCTTTTACGGTGTCCCACATCATCGTTAACTACTCGCAAAAAGAAAAGAAAAATGCCACGAAAAAATGAACAAATAAATAATAGTTAAAAGCAAGAATGAAATGTATACAAGACCATCTTATTAAATGTTTATCGTTTAGCACACCTTACTGTCCTGTCATTTGAGTGTACACGTACAAGTCGTTCCAGCTTTCGGCATTTAGATTCCTGCTGTGGAACGTGGTAAGCGCATCAGGTTTGTATCAATATGTAGGGCTGTCTGTTCTTAAATAAGTTTCCGGGCATACTCTAAAGTAGTCTACCAGATCGTTCAACTTAATAAAAGTTTCAAATGAATTAACTACTAAAAACTTGAGTCATATTCATAGTAAAGCAAATCATTCTTTGGGTAAACGTGCTGTGTTGCAACATGACTGGGAGATAAGAGACTCAAGTAGATAATGAATGGTTATCCTGGACACAGTTGAGGGTCGGTTCAAGGACCGCTCAACACACGTATTCAGGTTTTGGGTCTAAAAAGACTGCGTTTAAATACGCGAACTTGGGGTTTCCATTGCCCATTGCATTGATTGAAGACATTTCTGGTAGACAACTAAGTTCTGACAGTCCACCATGTTTGAGATGTTTCCATTTTTAACCTCGTTACATTATGAGCACGATGTATAGCCTACTACCTCGTAGGGTAAAATGTGAAATAAAAAAACTTTCATAAGAGTAGCTGTCTCATATTTCACATTCTTATGTCTTACAATCTTATTAATTTTGAAATGAAATCAGTTGACACGGTATTTTGCTCTTAAACAAATCAGAGCACCGGAAAGGTTGAGGTGGGGGGGACCGGGAAGAGGGAGGTTCTTGTATTGTGTCGGTACCCATGCTCGTGTCTACCAAACATAATCTAATCCACAATAACCTCTGCTAGTCCTGCTGGGGTATATAAAATTCAGTCAGTGAACTGAAGCAGCAGGCAGGCCCGTACGCAGGGGGGGAGCGGGGGGTGCGGGTCGCACCCCCAAATTCCACAAAAGGGGGGCAAAAGGTTCCACTTTTGATAATTATTTGATTTTACAGGCCCAAAATTTAGAGAAATTTTGACATGAAGGTCCACCTTGGTGATAAAAATGTTCAGAATGTCCGAAAAAAGGACATTTTAAGGTGGTTCGGTCCACTTTACCAAACAGTCCACTTTTTTTCGAAAAAGTCCAACTTTTTTGAAGTCCCCACCCCCCCCCCCACATAAATCCTGGCGTACGGCCATGGAAGCCGAGTATTCACTGAAAACGCGGTCCTGCTTAGTGCCACGGGGAGGTTAATCTGTACATTAGAAGTGGGTAATGAAGGGTACCCGCGTTACAAAGCTCTATATTGATTCTGGAGATGGCCCTATTGGAATTACACCACTAAAATCAACTAGGTGTAGCAGACGACGTCAGTGCGGAGACCAGCATTGGCGTCCGAAAAATGGCCCTTGCCTCAATTGAAGGTAACAAATGTTGATAAGTTGGTCTTTAAATGAATTGGAAATTAATCATAACTGTGTGGACTAGTAACAAACATTGGTGGTTAAAGATTTTGTGCTATGGCCATGTTTTTATAATTTCTGAGGGTTGGGGAAACTCTGCATTTTAATTTTAGTAACATTTCACTGGACGTGGACGTTGTGAAATCATGCAAGTCTGTCGATGCTCTGTAGCTCAAAAAATAACCTGCAATCATATGACTTTCTTTTTGTTGAAGAGGTTTTATGGTCATAATCTTCCCCAAAAGAAAGTTTTTGAAATAACCAGTAGTTTATAGCCGCGAAAAAAAAAATTTGACGTTTGTGGGATGAAGAGGTATTTTGTACACAAGTCTATGGGCGTTTATTTAGTGGTGTGATTCCATATGAGACCAGAAATTGATTAAATGTAGTCGCAACCGATATTCAAGTGGATGCTTGTCCAGATGACCATAGTTTAAACCAATATACCTCGAAGGTTGTAACGTTCCGAAAAGCAACTTTCTATAAGGAAAGTTTCAGCTAACAGTAATTGGGAATTAAAAAAGTATGCATGACGTTAGCAAAGTACAGATACATAAAACAGTCGGCGGAAGGAAATCAGGCTGGCCTTTGCGGCAAGCCAGGGAATCGGCTTCCATTCGTGGATCATATGAAAACAAACCTTGTATTGTTTGTTTGTGTTTTTTCCCCTCTTAAATTAATTGGTGTGGAAAGGCATATCCATAGTTTTATAACCGAGCGAAACTTTGGTCAAAAAAGGATCGATGCCATGAGTAGTAGTTGTGAATATTTTATCGTCCCATTGTTTATTTATTTATTTATTTAAAGAAAAACTGGAAGGGGCGCCAAGTTTTACACATATATAACAATGGTAAGATTGTGTTTTTTGTGTTCTTGTTCTTTTTCGTTATTTTTGTTTTGTTTTGTTATTTGTTGTTTCGGTTTTTGTTGTTGTTTTTTTGGGTGTTTTTTTTTTTTTTGGGGGGGGGTTTTTGGGGTGGGGGGGCTTTTTTTTGGGCTGTTTTGTGGGCGTTATGCGGGAAGCGACCCCCGTTTTTAGTATTCAGCTGTCCAAGTTCGATTATTTATGGATGGAGCTTGCCCTACCAAAGAGGTCAGTCTAAACGGTAAAATTAGAGGCCTCACTTTACATTTTACATCCTTCTGGAGATGGGAGGGCGAAGGCCGAGAACGACGAAAATTTCTAGTTTTTGTTTTAGACACAGTATTGTGCTTAAATATCATCAAAACATACAATCTTCTTGAAAATAATATATTAGTCCTTAATTTTGGAAAACCTTATTCCATATTCTTAAACCAATTTCAACATTACTGAATTACCGGTTTGTATCAAAAAATTAGGTTTGGGGCTGTCTTGTCTTCGGTGCAGTGTAATGGTTTTTTAATCTTCACTGTTATGAAGTGTTTAGAAAGTATGAACAAAAACATGGACAAAAACATGTTTTGATCATGTTTAAATCCTAAACATGTTTAGAATTTAAACATAAGAACACATGTATAAATCCAAAACATGTTTGGCTTTTAAAAATAGGCTAAAAATGTTTTTGTCCATATTTCTAAACACTTTCATTTACAGTTTTATGTGGTTTTGTTTCTATATTATTTGGTAACTTAGCTTAAGGAGGGGGTAACCCACTCTTGGCCTTAATGGCCTTTTGTTTACCTTCTTCCATAAACACTCATATTTTGTTAGTCTAGGATGTTGATTGGGTATTTTAGAAGAGTCAGTATTGACACTTTGTATGTGGAAATATGTGGATTTTGCGAAAGATTAAAAGTGATTTGATTTGATGTTTTTACAATCGAAACCGGCATAGCCTCAATTTACCATAACCCCAAAAAGAACCCGGATATTAATGATTAATATGATTTTGGTGTATTATTCCTTTTTGTATATTTTTATTTGTTTGTTGGTTGGTTATTTGTCTTGGTTTTGTTGGTTTGCCTCTTTTATAGACCTCATAATCCTCTTCAACTAGATCTCTCTCTCTTCCCTCTCTATCTCTCTCACCACTCTCTCGCTCTCTCTCTCTCTCTGGTGTTTCCCAAGGTTTGTCAAGGGGTCTTTATTTCTTTATTTATGTAAATGATGTAGTCTTTCTTTCTTCAAAACACTCTACCAGCCCATTAACCCTAGGGGGGGTCTACGAAAGGAGGGGGGGGGGGGGGGCGGGGGTGGTTACCACCCCCCCCCACCTTCGGGTTTTTTTCCCCGGTTGCTATAAAAAGCACCTTTTGGTGCCAAAATTATTTAAATGTTAAGTGTTCATTGACATGTTCCGCATCCTTTTCATCCAAAAAACAAAACATCCACGGGGTATAGGAGGATACAGGGTGATCCCAAAAGTGAATGGATGGGGGGGGGGCGGGGGTGGCAACCCACCCCCAACCCTAGGAAGAGAAGTACTAACATGCCAGCCACGAACAAGGTATCAGAGACAATGATTTGTACCAATAGATAGCTATGGACCTCCCTCTTTCAATTGATTACAAAAATGAGTACCCAACATGCCTAGCCATTACGTCACAATGAAGTCATAAAGTTCGCATGTCACGATCTTCCACAATTTGTGCTCATTCCAAATCCCGAAAAATACACATCCATTGCCAGCCTTCGTCCACCTCTTTAAACTATTAGAATCTCATTTAGCGGCTGTTGACACTATCTCAGGGGTCTTTTGTTCTTTAAAGCTCTAACTGGAGCATTGCCGAGTCCAACTCTTCAGGTTGGCTGTTACATATCTCACATCCTGTAGACGGTTCGTCTGTATTCTCTCCTCTCTCTAAACGCAAACTACACGAACCTTATTCGACTTATTATACTACACGAGCGTCATTTCATTTAGAGAATAACGATATTTTTAACCTGTACTTTTTCTACGACGAATTGAAATCGACACGATACTATTATCGTAAAGGTGGTTGTTCCGATCGCCTCTGGGACCCCCCCCTGATTTAACCGGAAGTAGTATTAATTTTGATATCAGATGAAAGGGCGTAATTTTCTCATTATCGTCCTGACATTTCAGCTTCCAACTCCACTTCTTTGCAAAGATATAAACAAAAAACTGTCGTTTTAGTATAACCATCAATATTAGCACAGTAGTGAATAGGGCCTTGCAATGTGCATTATCGCTTCTATTATCAAAACCGCAAGTTCGTTTCCCACGATACTTGATGGTAAGTGTATGCAGGTGCCAGGCTCTCATATCAAGTGGAGAAGAAGATACACATAAATCGGAACACCCACCTTTAAGTGGAAGAACAAGGTCGGATGTTCCCCCACGCAAAATTAATAGTATCGTCCACAAGGTAAAGAGAGTTCCATTTCAAAACAATCATAACTCTATTCTCATTCTTAAAGAGATTTAAAATTCATCTTATATATACTGAAAGTCTTATGTCGTATGTCTTGAATTATTTTACAAGTTAAGACAAAGCTCAAGATAAAATAATGTTAAAAATTGTTTTGTGAATATTATATAATTAGGAGAGTACATTCCACTCAAGTAATCAAATTATGGGTTTAATATGCTCATGTTTTGATTTGTAATTATTATTAAGTGATTTGCCATTTAATTGTTCATTCATTGATTAGTTGTTAATGTTCTTCTTTTTTTCTGTATTTTTACCATATATGTTTTCGTATCATCTACTTATTCATTATTATTACAAACATTTTAATTAAGTTTTAACCAGAGGCGTATCGGGCTTGCCAGCTCTGAGTGGGCAAATTTCCCAGTCTTTGGAAATTTTCCTCTCAGGGGGGTCAAAAAGGCCAATTTCTCCCGGTCAGTGGGCTAAAAAATGGCTGATTTAGCATGATTTTTGCAATTTTTCCCCCGCCAAAGTCTTCAGGGTGCAACCTGCCCCCCTGCCCCACCCCCACCTTTTTTTTTTTTTTTTTTTTAAAACTTCCATAGAACCCCTCCGTTTTCCGGAGATATTTGAGATTTAGTTTCATTTACACACATTCTCTATGACGGACTGATAACGTTAATCTCTCGCGCAGTACCAATTTAGATAATATCTTTCGCAGTCTGTGACACAGACTACACACTTTCCGGACCGTCGTAAGAGAGTTCCAGTTCAAAACAATCATATTAAACTCTATTCTCATTCTTAAACAGATTTAAAATTCATCTTATACTGAAAGTCTTATGTCGTAGGTATGTCTTGAATTATTTTACAAGTTAAGACAAAGGTCAAGATAAAATAATGTTAAAAATTGTTTTGTGAATATTATCTAATTAGGAGAGTACATTCCACCCAAGTAATCAAATCATGGGTTTAATATGCTCATGTTTTGATTTGTAATTATTATTATGTGAATTGCCATTTAATTGTTCATTCATTGATTCGTTGTTAATGTTCTTCTTTTTTTCTGTATGTTTACCATATATGTTTTCGTATCATCTACTTATTCATTATTATTACATACATTTTAATTAAGTTTTAACTAAGTTGAAATATCGTTTTTCCAATTCGTGCAGGCAGAGTACAACAATACCGCAATGACAACCCTCCCAACAGTAACTGAGTACGCATTTGACCCCGTATCGTCTGGGGTCCTGACGGGCTTACCTGGTACCCATATGAGTCACCAAAAACTCAAGACCGTGATTGATTCCAGCACGACTCAAGTAACTCGGACATGTGAGTCGAACCGGGTTTCCCTCAGAAGTGGACTGTCATACGATCAATTTCTGGCAGGTAAATGACAAAATAGCCAGTGTCCGTGTTTCAAATTGCATCCATCTTTGAGGTGGAAGTGATCCATGAACTACATGCATTCACCTGCATTGCACCTGGACCACATTCTACGGGGCGAGTAAAAAAAATGACCCTGGTTGTGTCCGCCATTTTGAATTTTTATATAACATATATCTAGCATATGTGGTATCACCGCAAAACCTATTTCATTATATTTCATTTGCTGCAAAGATAATTCCAATCGGTTGAGTATAGGCCGAGCTACAGTCTTATGAATCAAGTTTTCCCCTATCCGCGGATTCCAATTTGAACTAAGCAAATGACCCCACAAATGATAAGGGTATGTCTATGTTTATGTCAGATAAAGTGATATCTTAAAGTGGTAAAGTGGTAAAAGCCAGTGATAAGTCGACGAAAAAAGAAAACCCTGTTTTACGGGCGAGCGAACCTTTCGAGTAGGGTCGGTCGGGCGATTTTTTTTTTTTTTTTTCTTTTCTGGAGCTCAAAATTGGCCTAAAATAGCCCCAAATCTGAAAAAATCAAGAGAAAAAAATGTAAAATTTTACCATCAAATTTTCTAAAAAACATTTGCCAAAATTGATAAATTTGGGCTAAAAACAGGCTGATTTTACATGATTTTTGGAAATACTAAAAACAAAAATTCTGCAAAGCTGAAAACCCAGGGTCGGTCGGGCCCGTAAAACAGTGTTTTGTTTTTATTTTCGTCGCCGAATGGTAAGTTTTATTTGAAATACTTGTTTCAAGATGTGGCATATTTCGTCTACAAAAATATACAATGCTTTAACCTCAAAATGTTGTCATCGATGTCTGTTCCTTCATATGGTATATGATTCACTCAACTCCTCCTGAAACTGATACATGCATCAAGTTAATTTATTTTTCAAATGAATTTTATGAGTAATGAGGACGTAGAAATGTTAAGAGGGCATCGATGGCAAACTGTAACTGAATTTTGTGGGGTTAAATAGCGTCACATTTATTCTGCAGTAAAAATAAATAGCCCGATTTTCTTCTGGACACTGATTTGCTTCGCTGAACGCCGTTCATTTGAATATGAATCCGTTGACAGAGCACAAAATCGACTACTTGATTCTAACGACTGTAGCTCGTTCTTAACCTAACCGATGTGAATGATCTTTGCAGCAATTAAAGATAATGAACTAAGCTTTCATACGATACCGCATATGTTAAATATATGTTACTTACAAAATCACAATGGCGGACATAATCAGGGTCAAGTTGTTTTTACTCACCCTGTATATGCCCAGGTGGGTGTATTGTTTGACCCCACAAAGATGGCTGGTAATCGGAAACACAAGCACTCTATTTATATGAAATGTCCCTCGTCTTACCAAGGTATTTTGTGAAATATCCCCTAGCCAGATGATACTCAATCAACGTTTAGACTTTTGGACCTCAACCATTATTTCAAATAAGGAACAATGCGTTATAATTGTAATCACATTGATTTGTACTCAACCATGCAATTACCTTGGGAAAATATTACACCGGCTGCTGCTCTTTCAATATTTTAAATGCATAAATGAGAGCTAGTCCAGAGAGCACTAATCTGAGCACTCCGCCGTTATCATCATCATCATCATTCGGCTGCGTAGCAGACGAGTACAATGTTTCTCCAAGCACAACAGTTTGAAGTTAATACGGTAATTTCAGGATGTAAATCATTATTGTTATCCCCAGCAGCTTCTCTGTAGGACGGCTTATATCAGCTGCGCTTCTGGTTTCCTTAGAGGGCATATCTCTTGCATGGCTCTTTTGAACTTTTGTCATCCTAAGGATAACCCAAAAAAGCGTAGCATAGGCGCTAGCAGCAGTAGATAGCATACACTGTTAAAATGTGCATTAAAATAATGGCGTTTTGCCTGGCAGCTGGGACTCACAACAGTTAAAACGAGGTTTTTTGCCGTTATTTGCACGTTTCGAGTCCCTTTTTACAGTTATTTGCACATTTCGAGTCCCGGCTGACAGTCAAAACGACGTTTTTTAAAGAACAGTGTAGGCGCTATCAGCAGTAGATAGCATAGGTGCTATCAGCAGTAGAAGGCATAGGTGCAATCAGCAGTAGATACTATGGGTGCTTGCAGAAGATAACGTAGGTGTTATCAGTAGTAGATGGTATAGATGCTATCAGACGTAGACAGCATAGGTGCTATCAGTAATAGATATGTAGTAGATAGATAGGTGTAGGCGACGAAGATAGTACCACAGTGATATCAGCGTACATAACATTGATGTATCCGCGGAAAATAAAAAGGACGCTTATCGGAAGATGTAGCATAGGTGATTACCTGCTTTAGCAGTAGATAGCATATCAGTAGATCAAGCCATCGTGAGAATAGGTCTTCAACGCAGTAGAGTTAGATAGGCATAGCGTGGTATTTGTATAGTAGATATCATAGTTGGCTAGCAGCAGTAGATAGTCTAGGGTTATCAATGGAGATATATGAGCTATCAGCAGACTATAGCATGGGTGCTTTAAGCAGTAGATAGCGACGTGATATCAGCAGTATAGTGAAGCATACGTTGTATCAAAATAGATCAAAGTTGTGAGATCAGCGGGAAGATAGCATAGGCGCATTAGCAGTAGATAGCATATCACTGTTAAAAATTCCGTAATGAGAAAAACAGTGATTTACATTTTGAAGAAAGATAAAAATATGGTAAATAACAAACAAACAATTAAAATAAACAAACAAAAAAAAAAACACATTAAAAAATAGTAAAATAATAATTACGGCCAATTTCAAAAATTTGGCCAGCAATTATTTCGGGATTTTTTTTTGGTTTCGTAATTTTAAAAGTACGGGAAAATTCTGTTAAAATACATATTTTTTCCCATAATATGAGAAAATTTCTGTTTTAAAATTACTGTCAAAGTTCTGTTTTAACTGACAGAAATTTCTGTAAATTTACCCTAAAAATGAATGGAAAATCTGCTGCAGAAATTTCCGTAAATTTACGGACATTTTGTAACAATGGACTAGGCGTATCAGCAATAGATAGCTAGGTGCTATCAGCAGTGGATAGCATAGGTGCTATCAAAGTAATAGCTGAGGTGCTATCAGCGTAGACTAGATAGGATGCTATCAGCAGTATATAACAGAATAGGTGCTATCAGTAGAAGATAGTAAGGTGCTAAGTAGTATATTAGCATAGGTGAGATCAGCAGTAGAAGGCATAGGTGGCTGTCAGCAGTCGATAGCTGGTTGTATCAGCAGTAGAGCATAGGTGATATCAGCGGTTAGACAAGCACGTTGCTATCAGCGGTAGATAGCATAAGGTGCTATCTCAGTAGATAGCTTAGGTGATATCCAGCAGGGTAGCATCCTAGGTGCTACCGCGGTAGATAACATAGGTGTATCAGCAGTAGTAGATAGCATCGGTGCTATCAGCAGTAGATCACATGTTGATCGCTTTTTGTCATTAAAGTTCCTGAGTCCAACAGTGCTGGACTTGCTCTCATCTTTCTATTGACGTTTCTCATTTCCGGTCCACATAAGCACCCATTTTCCTCCTTAAATATTTAGAGTAAACTCTAACAAACCGTACATTCATAAGGGCTATTTTGGAGTCATTTGTGGGGCGTCAGTTCCTGTGTCTGTATCCTTCGGAGTGTATAATCGACAAGTCAGCCTTTTAATCACGCCATATTTAGGGAACATGACAGTGGATATCAGCAGTAGATAGTGCATAGGTGCTATCAGCAGTAGATGTTAATAGATAGCTATCACGAGTAGATAGCAAGGTGATATCAGCAGTAAATAGCGTTGGTGCTATCAGCAGTAGAGATAGATAGGCGCTATACTTAGTCCGGCCTGAACCTAAGGAGTGAAGTCAGAGCTTTCACGCAGTCTACAAGTGTTGAATCGCAGAGTAAGGGAGACGCCGAAAAAAAAAAGCAAAAACCCGGTTTTACGGGCGAGCGGCCTTTCGAGTAGGGTCGGTCTTCGGTATCGGGCGAAATTGTTTCTTTTTTAATTTTTCTTTTCTGGGAAGCTAAAATAATTGGCCCTACTAAATAGCCCCAAATCTGAAAAAATCAAGAGGAAAAAAAATAATTTTTTTACAAAAAAATTTTCTATAAACAAATTGCTAAAATGATAACTTTTTGGCTAAAAAAAGGCTAAGTTTACAGGATTTTTGGGAAAAAAACTAAAAAAAAAAAAAATTCTGCAAAAAAACTGAAAAATTAGGGTCGGTCGGGGCCCGTAAAAACAGGGTTTTTTTATTTCATCGCCCTAGCGCGCTGTAATCGCGAGGGAGGTTACCTTGCGCGTACGCATGCACAATAGCAGCGCGAAGCTATGAGTCACTCCTTAGTTAGGCCAGGACGAAGTATATCAGCAGTAGATAACGTAGGTGATATCAGAAGTAGATAGCAATAGGTGCTATAAGCATAGAAGCATAGGTACTATCTGTAGTAAATAGGCATATGGTTTTCGTAGTAGAATGTCATTCTAGGTGCTAGCAGCAGATGTAACAGGTGATACCAAACAACATATAGCATAGGTGCTATCAGTAGAAGATACCATATAGGCGCTATTAGCAGAATGTAGCACAGATGCCATTCAGACTATTTTTGTAACATGTCTAACCAGTGGTTAGCAGGGGTTGTTGCAACCCTCACTTGATTTTATTTTAAGGTGTACTAATTGTTACCGGTTTGGGTATCAAACTAAAGTTCAACATGTCCTCTAACCGACGAGGTAAACAGAAGTAAAATATGTTTATATGTGACGTCACCATGACGTCCATAAATACAGGAAACTATGAAAAACACCAAAATTCCGTGTTTTGAGTGTGTCTTGTTATAGTATAAGGTCTGTTCAGCTTGTGACGTCCGATGACGTTTAAATACAGGCAGGAAACTATGAAAAACATAAAAAAATACGTATTATTCAGCATTTATTAGCTGGTCATGAGGATTAAAGAGGGTATAGTTTGCCATGTCTACGGTCATTAGTTTTAGAATTATATGCTCATGAGGGTTCAAGGTCATTCCGACAGATAAACCGTCATACACAAGCCCTGCGGGTGCGCACGCATACTGTCGGCAGTGCTTTGTTCGTAGCCTAATGTTGACGTCACATCATCTAGATTTTGCGCAGGGGGGTAGGACACGATCTGCTCGATTTGGACATTGGGGATTTCCAAACCGTAATATGGGGAACTGCTAGGTGCATTTTCTATGGCAGTCTCTGTCTCAGTGACATTTTAAAATCATATCTTAAAACCTTTGTTCAAAAAATCTTAGGAATATCATGATAATTTAGGAAAAAAATATTGAATTCAAAATCCGTCGGGGTTAGTGGATTAACCCCGCTGCAAAATAGTGTAATTTACAATAACGGTCATTTAGATTTAAATATTCGTGACCAGGCCTAGTCTTTAGTCAAGTCTGTGTGTAATCGTTCTATATGCGTACGCGTGCCCTCCTACCGTTAAGTCTTTTAAAAAACAGACTAGCACCCGGAAGTTGATGCCGTTTTTAATTCGCTGTTGCTGTTAGGTTGACATGTCCTACCCCCTGATTTTGTGTGTATGATTTTTTGCTTTAGTGTTGCCAGTTTAATTCATCCAATGAGTTATGACATTTTCTATTCGCAAGCATGAATGCACATGCATTTGCATATGAATGCAAATGCGGCGTGGTATGAGATTTTGAAAGTAGTGTGGGTCATTGACTGCTATCTTGTAACTAACAAGAAGCAGAGTGCAAAGAAAAGAAGACGGGATCAGGTAGATAGTGAGGAGGTTACAAATGAAGCTGATACAGAATCCATAGCTACTCATGATGATTGGTTTGATGCGAATGAGACCCAAAGAGGTCCGAGAGTAGTCATTATTACCTCTGCTGATGTTAACTTAGCCAAAGTGAGCCCAATAAAAAGAGCAAAGTTGTTGAATACTATTGGTCCTGATTTGGTACAGAGTGTTAGTAAAATCTCAAATGGTTTGGTGGTCAAATGTTTTTCGGCAGCTCAGGCTTCCAAACTCAAGAAATTGACTACATTACAGTTGGTGTAATTTAGGAAAAAAATATTGAATTCAAAATCCGTCGGGGTTAGTGGATTAACCCCGCTGCAAAATAGTGTAATTTACAATAACGGTCATTTAGATTTAAATATTCGTGACCAGGCCTAGTCTTTAGTCAAGTCTGTGTGTAATCGTTCTATATGCGTACGCGTGCCCTCCTACCGTTAA
>JAMKCH010053297.1:0-10329 GCA_023653785.1 Ophioderma brevispina
ACTGTAGTAATATAAAGCAGAAGCCAAATATTCTATTAGAGAAAAAAGAAGAACTGCAGCTTTTGTCCTGCCCAATTCATACAAGTATGTGAGCATACACGCACCGTCTGACCGCACACAGAGGACAAGTGTTTTATTTGATCGATCTCTACTGCTAATTGGTAGGGTATGTTGGCCCGTTAACTCCACCCAGGTTTTATGGCCGAGACAGCCGAGCGAATGCTCTCTCCTCTTCTCTTCCCTTACTCACTTTAATACACAACTGCACGAGAATTTGAATTTGAGAGAACATCTATTGCCATACCGAGCGAACATTGCGAGCGAATGTCCCTTGATAGAATGTCCTCTCGGCTGAGGGCAATTCTATGGGAATGGCGCCTTAGGAAGGATATGTGGCTATAATGATACATCATGTCCATACAAAGACCCCAAACCCAAGTACAAATGGGTTATACCAGGACCTTACGCAGGATTTTTTTGGGGGGTGGGTGGGTGTTGCGTGAACTACTTCCAAAAAGGGGACCCTTTTTGATAAAAGTTGACCTAAACCCCCCTAAAATTTCCTTTTTTTGGACTTTTTTTTTTTATGAACTTGCCTGGTCAAAATTTCTCTAATTTGGAGAATTTTGTGATCTGAGACAGGTATGCATGCAAACCAGGATTTTTTCTCACCAACAGTTGTCGATTATCTTCTCTTTGGTCTACAAATAATTATTACTCTTTCAAAAATTTGGGACGCTTTTTGTCTAAATAAAGACAAACATAGGAAATGAAGCTAGTCTTTTTTTAATTTTGAGGAACAGAATGTGAACTGAAGTTGTTTTCTTCCTCTTCCCAAACATAATTTTCCAAATAGATTTGGTAAATTTGGATTTTATATGAATTTCTAGGAGCATGTAAAGAAGCCCATTGATGTTATGTTTGCTATGTCCAAAAGATGCGGCTGCAAAACCAGGCGGTTGGCGGGCCATGAATCCCAATTTAGACATCTTCATTGATTTAACAAGTAATGTGTAAACCCGAAATTTTAAAGATGCCCGAGACATTTTTGAAGAGAAATCACTTAAGGTTGTCCCTTTTGTAGTGATTTTCATATAGATTAGAACACTCAAGAGGACTTTCTTACCATTGTACTACTTTGGTATAGAAATGCCTTAAAGTGAAAACGAAAGGTGAATTTTTTATATGTTTTGTCTTGTTTTGATGAATTTTTTGATTTGCTGAATTTCGTATTTGCTCCTATAACAAAATTAGAAATTTCACAATTTTTTTGTACCAAGAAATTCTCAGCTTCCTCATACGACGCGTTGGTTGTACAAAGAACTTCCTTCCCAAGATCGGAGTAGAACATCACCAACTGCCGAGTGTGGAGAGCCAACACACCTTGCCACATCATAGATGACTGTGAGGTTGTTACACAAGTCCCCAAGAGGTAATTCCAGGCCTGATCAACCTGGATGATGAAACATCAGCTGGTTAAAGACGGATCTCCACTGGAATTTTTGGACTTTGCACGAACGAACTACGAACCTTACGATGGTGATATTTTTTTTATGTAACAGTGCTAAAAAAAGAATTTTCATCACACATTTTTTCAAAACCACGCTGTCTATTTGAAATCTCTTGTTGGCAACCTTTAACCAAAAATCCTGAACTTTTTATGTTTTCCAAGTAATATTTTCTTATTTTTCAAAACCAATTGGGAGTTTGAAGAATCAATTTCACTGTAAGAGTATTATAAATATTACTGTTAGAATAACAGACAGGATAGGTCGAATTGGGTCAAGGTAACCCTACAATCATGGAAACAAATTGTTGGAAAACTTTATCTGATTTAGGTAAAGAATTGGCCCCCTCCCCAAGGCAATGTTGATCTGAGTCATGTTGTAAGCAGCATCTCAAGGTTTCCCCCAACATTGATTGATCAGGGGGGGGAAGGATATGGTAAAGGAGAAGACGTCTGCTTTCTAATGAAGAATCACTTCCAATTCCGATCTTGGTTGTGAAAGTGAATGTTTCAAATCTTCATCAAGTGTACAAACTATTTTTTTCCATGATGCTGCAGTCCGCCACCAAAGCACCCAAACTGGTTTTGTGGTTTGTAGTCAGAATTGCTGTAATCTATTTTTGATTCATTTGAGGAGGAGTTTGCTATATTAATGAAACTTGGTCACCATCGTCTGGGCAAACAATTTGTCTTGGGCATTTTTATTCCCATTTCCAAAAACACATACATCTTGTCAACAAATAATTAATACACATGCCCATTATAGATTCCTTTTGAAACTGACAATTTACTACTGGAAGTACACTGGTACAATCATAGAAAGTTAAGCCAAAAAAATTGTTTGTTTGCCATAAACCAACCTCTGACCCTAAAAACTTGCCGACTCAATTTTTTAATGCAAAGTAGCACCAATAGCAAAAAATCTGCCACACTGACCCATGATTTCAATCAATAAACAACATTTTTTTTTCGCAACACAGAGATGAAAACATATCAAAACAAGAAACAAAACAAGTAAAATGGAAGATCTTTGCTATCTCATGAAAAAAAGCTTAATAGTAGCATCTGTATTTCATTTTAGAGTAAAAATATTGGCAAGATCTTTTTAAAAAAATCTGAACCACCGTTACGACAACACAACATTTTTATAATAGGCTTACGTATGGTAACTCGCTACAAGTCTTTGATTGGCTCACAGTACCATGTCTCACAACTCGTCGATTTTTGTACTTATGTAAGAGCAAGCCAGAATAAGTGTTGTTTGGCGTAAAAATTTTCCTAGTAGTCAAGAGGAGGCTACAAAAACACAATTATTTATTACCAGACACATTTTAAAAATTGCAGAAAACATTAGTTTCCAGTGATATTTTATCTTATTGTGTCTAGTTATCATATAAACATAATTACTTGATATAATTACTTGATATTAGGACTACATGTAGTCCTCTTCTCACACTTCAAATAATTACCTCTATCTTCAGGCCAGGCCTCCGTTGCAACCCGGCAAAAATATCGGCTATGTAGAGCAGCAGTAGAAATTCTTTTGTTGATAAGAGCTGATTGTGTGTCACATTATCTGAAGTGTAAAAACAAAAAACAACCCTTTAGTATAGTTTGATATGTCAGATATTTTAATCCCGTGGGATTCTCGTGCCAAAATTGATTTTATTAGCTAACTTTGTCAATTTTGGGGTGCTGATTTCAAAAAGTTAGGTGCCATTTTTTCAAACACGCCTTCAGGTCCGCCATTTTGAATTTCAAATGGCCGCGCCCATTTTTTTCATTATATTTTGTCCTATATCTCGGGCTATGAGCAACTTATAGGATTAAAAATGGTGGCAATCCCCGTTTGTGATACCAGGGATCCAATAAAGCATTGGTCTACTTAACTGATTTGGTTTACGCCGCCATCTTGAATTCAAAATGGTCGCCAATTTTCTACTATGTTATGTCCTGTATCTCGGCTTATTAGCAACTTAGAAAGTAAAAATGGTGGCAAATACCCTTGTTTGTGATCCAGAAAGATTCCATTAAAAGCATTGCCTTGCTTCTCACTACTATTTGGGTTGTGCCGCCATTGAATTTCAAAATGGTCGCCTTTTTCAATTACATGATGTACATTTGTCTCATATCTTAGGCTTGTGAGTAAGTAGAAAAGTGAAAGGTGGTGGGCAATACCCATGTTTGTGATACCAGGATTCTATTAAAAGCATTTCCTTATTTGTATCTAATTGGTTTAGGTTTCGGCCCACTGAATGTCAAAATGGCCGCCATTTTTAATTATATGTTGTCCAAACGGGAAAGGGGTAGACGTTTCATTATATACGTCCCATTGATGCAAATGAGGTATTGCATTCATTCCGTTCAAGCACTACTGCACAACGTCATACAAGCGCATGACGGAATCAAAGGGAATACCTCATTTGCATCAATGGACTTCTATATGACAACGTCTACCGAAACTGCCAATCTTATAACCGTTATCCGTCGAGTTTATAATCCGATAAGCCTAATTAGACGCCATTCATAACAGACTCTCAGTGCGACTTCAACCTGCGCCGGCGCTTTGGTATATTACGGGGCGGGATAATTAAAGACATATGGCAATGCGTAAACTGCATGGGGCCTGTTCTTGGATGGAGCCGTTTCATATTTTAGTTAAATCGATAATGTTTGTAACAATTAGAGTGCTTAAATGTGATTGAATATTCCAGTAAGGTAGCATATTTTAAGGCCACTTTATTTAGCTGGTTTTGATCAGACTTCAATAATTAAATTTAGATAAAATAAGTTAAACAAAGACGTAGGGGTGGAGCAATCGGGACACGGAGATTGGGTAAAGTTTAATGGGAGAACTACAAGGTCGTCGATCTACCTTCAGCGTACTGAAAAACATTTTTCCGCGTACTGCAAGCCTTCAATCACTTTTTCCTCCGCGTACCTCTGCAAGCCCGAAGTGTTCAGATTAAATTTCTCCGGACTTATCAGTGACCATCATGGGAACCAGATTTGTTAAGGAGAGCCTCCAACTGATTATCTGCCCTCTTAGGCCTACAGTGCTTGCCTTGCTCAAGGGATATCCACTTTTGTTGTATGGTCCTCATCACAAACTGTCATAACACTTGATCTTGACTTGCAAGAGAGAGCAATGAAACTGCAATCTTCAAACAGGAAATACAAACTGGGTTTGAGAGTTGGTGAGGGTCCATGCTGCTTGCTTCAACTTCTGCTCTTGTTAAAATATATGGGAACACATAAGACTGAAGCTGGTCTTTATTTACCAATCACCATCGACAATCAATCAAATCTTTACTGGAAAGCGTGGTGTAGAGTCCCCAAGGTAACGAATATCATGTATGCTATGACCGCCTCTTTGAAAGCAAAACTTTGCAGTAGAAAAACTTTGGTTTACCATAACTGATACATGTCCAGAACTGGCCACAAGAGGCTCATTGAGACAAGAAGGATATGGTGGGGTCTTTGAGAGGTTAAAGTAAATCTCACGAGACCAGATCCGAGCTGCACTGGTCAAGACCTTCCGAGATGGCCAACAAATTATCCCGAGTTATATGAAGCAGGTAGAGTTGGTAGAGAGTCGACTTTTATTACAGCAAGTAGGACAGGTGGGAAGCTTGTTGTCTCGGTGGCAATTGGGGAGCAAGTCAAATACTACTCTGCTCCTTTTATCCCCCTTAAAGATATTGCTCGACTCGATACCCAATTGTCATGCCCAAATAAGGATGTTTAAGTGCCTGACCAAGAAACTTTGGAAGCATCTCAAATCTGGTGATGTCATGATGACTAAGTCAGGCATTCCATCACAAACATGTTCGTGGACCAAACTTGGAACGCTTATCAAGAGTTTTGTATACGCAGACACTCTTTCGCCTCAGATGGCCGTTTATTTTTTAATCCCAAATGACAAGAGTACTTTTTTTTTTGTCCATGTAATTGATGAGTCTAACAGGGAACCGCCAATTAAGTGACTCTCAGGTAGATGCACGTGAAGACCGCCTTGACGGGTTGCACACACACAAAAGGTGATAATATGTCAAGATTGTTGGTCAAGGCTCAGTTGACTATGCGCGGTGGGAGCAGACAATCGCGTCTAAAATACAATGTACATAAATCACGGAATCCCCGAAAAAATAATACAATTTGATGTAAAATTAACAAACTAGAGGCATTTTACTTTTTGCTTTTTGTGACATACGAGAAGGAAAAGGAAAACGGGCGGATTTTTCGCCACGGCTTTCATTGATCAAAAGCGCCAAACTCGGACGTCAAAGTGATGACCAAAAATCGTGTTGACTCGAATTATTATTGATGACACTGTAATATTGATTGGGATTAATGACTCGTAATAATTATAAAATTAGAAAAAAAACGTTACAGAATGACATATTTTGTTCATTTCGTTGGTGGTTTAATTATTATTTGAAGTGGCAACCACGGCGTTTATGATGGTCACAAGACGTAAATATGGAGTGTTCAGCACTTTGACGTCACATGTGTCTGCGATGTGGATTGTCGGAATCGTTTTCGAGTACGTGAGATATTGGGCAGGGAAATTAAAAGGGCAAAATACTCAACAAATGTGGACAATTTAACTTTTGATTAGATGTAATCACGTATTAAGCTTTCCATCCATACCAAATTTTCCAAATATTCAGAATCATGGACCATAGATTCTTTACACCGGGCTGATGAATCAAGCGGGTTTGAGATCCAATTACAATTTGTGTGCATGGCAGTGGTTCGAGGACAAATAAAGAGGTCCAACAATGGTACGCTGCTCTTATTTGCAAACACTAGCTTGTGCCAGGTAAGTCATCCCGAAGATGTATAGGGTATGATGAGGATGTGATATCTTCGAGAGATATATATTGATATACTCAATAGAAAAGGATCAGACACATGGCAAACGGTCTGCAGGCATTGATCTCAACTGACAGATTACGTGGAAAAGCTCTACTCCCTGGATATGAAGATAGCAGCAGGAGCTTAGTTGGCATCCTCAACATATTCAACAAACCAAGTGTGTATGGGACAATATTGGGGAGCACTCACTCGAGGAGGCAGACACTCTGATCCCAATGCATGTACTCGATGCGTCCAAGGAATGACGTAAACATCAGAAATATAGATGTATATTCGCAAGACACGGACTGTTCTTCATTTACATCATCAGTGGATTGTGTTTCAACCAACAGCCTTCCAGCTTATCTCATCACCGGAAAAGGAGGGAAAAGGGAAAAGCGAAGCTCACAATTGGACATACGGCAATGTGGCAGCAGTTGGAAGCGAAAAAAAATATAGGTCTACTAGGTCTGCAAGCTTTTAGAGGTGGTATGATTGGGGGGAAAATTTGCTGGCATATCTAAGAATGTAGGCGGATAAAGCCTAGATTCAAGCTGTGAAGCAATGGTGATTCCAAAAGAAACTTTATGTACTGAAAAGACAATCCAAGATCAAAGTCAAATATTTCAAGGATAGTGATTTAAAAATAGTAGAATCTGTAATTTAGATACTGATATTGGGTGACATTTTCATTGACATTAAGTATTAATCAATAAACATAAAAAAAATTGTCTAGTGGCAGCATTTTGGAAAGCTTCCATGGTGGCTGAGTTTGCTCATTCAAAAATGGCATACAGTGATTTGGAATATCATCATAGTACATGCAATGCTACAATTTTTGATTAGTTATTACTGGTATTGCTGAAGATTTTAAAAATAAGTGTATTAGATATGGCGGACCATTTTGAAATCCAAAGTGGCGGCAAAGCTAAATTAGACACAAGTAAGCCAGTGCTGTAAATGGAATCCCAGTAATCACAAAACAGGGGTATTACCAACAGTTTTACTCTTCCACGTCGCTCATACGCCATGCTATTGGAACATAACATAATTTAAAATTGGCGGCCATATTGAAATTCAAGATCGGCAGCCAAACCAAATCATTACAAGTAAGACGATTGCTTCAATTGAAACACTCGTACATCACAAAAACAGGGTATGCCACCAATTTTACGCTTGTAAGTTGCTCCTAAGCCGAGATATAGGACAAAAATACTGAATAATGGAGCCCATTTTGAAATCCAACAATGGCGACTGAAGGGGTGGTTGAAAAAAAATGGCACCTAAGATTTTGAAATCAGCACCCCAAAAATTGACAAAGAAGCTAATAAAATCAATTTTGGCACAAAAAAATCCCACGGGAAAACATAACCCAACTGTTACTACTTGTTGAATCTGTAAACACGCTGCAAAGTCGGCCATCAAGACATTAAATTTGTTAAGTCAGGGATACCCTGTGTGCTCCATTGATACATGATTTTAAGCTGTGTACGTCAACACAGGGTTTTTTGCTCGTGCACAGAATCATCAGGAAAAGTGACCAATTCATTTGGCCTAATAGATTGTATGAGATTCTGAATCCAATGAGAACCATTTTAATTGAATTGTCCGAATGTCATCACAATAAATTGACGTCAGGGGATATGACCAGCAAAGAATCACTCGGCCGCAAATTATTTTCTATTATATCTATGGATTGGTTCACGTGGTGCGATAATTCCCGACAACAAACCAAAACCCTGTTGCCATTATTTATGATGTTTGTTGATTTTGCCAGTGGTTGTCTTATGAATATGTGAGTGACAAAGGTTTGTTTGTGTGAGTGTTATCCAGCAGGTTCATTGTACTAGAGCAACAAAAGAATTAAAACCTCAAACACCAAGGCCGCGATTTTTAAAAATTTGTTTGTTATTTCTTTTTTACTCTTTTCTGAAATTGACCGAGCACAGAAAATTTTCCCCCAGGGTTTTGAAGGATACTGCTGATGCTTGTAATGATTGGAAAAGTTAGGATGAAGCTTTTTGAAGTTCAAATTCTCTTGTGGATACTTTGTAGACACTGTTCTTGATAGAGTATTAAGATTGTACCAAGGTCTTGTAAAGTATTAAATTACTTAGGGGTGCTGCTAGAGATTACACCAGGTAGATCTCCAACATAAGTAGATCATAAATTTGGGAAAACGGTATCCTGGGGTAGATAAACTGGGGTGATTTAACCCAATTAGACAACCAAGTAGTTGGAATATATATACATTCGTATTCAGTGGGCAGGGTATAGTGTGCAAGCCCAGGCAAACCCCCTCCCATTGGACCCTCGTCGCCCATACTTCTAAGATGAGGACAATATTAGATCAGAATATTTTTTAATCTTTCCCTGGAGATGCACAGCGGCCATGAATGTTGACAACCAAAAAAAAGTGTTGCTGGCCAGAAGATAGATTCGAACCTTTGGTAACATCTTGCTGTTTTACCAACCCTAGCTTGTTAGACTCAGTTGGGAAGAGCGCAGTGCTAGTAGTGTGTGTATATAAGATGAACATGCCCTTTTGATAAATTTAATTGAGATAAACTAGGATAAGACCCAAGGTATGTACAATAATCAAACATAGGGGTTAATGATTATACAAATACACATGGTTAGAGGGAAAAATAGGGCACATTATATACCTCATATATAGATCCTGTCATCTGATTGGTTAAAAGGGGAGGCATAAATTCATAGCTTCAAGAATTGAACCAAAATGAACTAAGCCCTGGGGGACGAGGGGCATCTCCATCATGAACTATGCCCCGGGACACCTCTTCCCAGCAAGAGGACTGCAGCTTCCAACCAGACTATACAATAAGTCTATTTCCCACGAGGTGTACACATGAAGCTGCGCCTCACTGTAAGAGATGAATACAAAGCGCGAACTCGCCGGGTCACATTTCTGTGTGTGAAGCAGACGTTTCTTTTTGGGGCAATTTTTTCACATTTACACACAGTGCGTCCAGAAGTCGGTTATACAAACAACACCTAACAAGGGCAACGAAATGGCTGAATTCACCAGCGACAGCTTTGAGCTTGTCGACGAAGAAGGTTCTTAATGAATCAAGACGCAGCTGATAGTGCTGCTAATACAAACGGCGGTAAAATACACCGTAAAGATATTCAAGGATTATTTTACACCGGTGACGGCCAATCGCACTGCTGCAGGCCGTGGAAAAGGTTGCCTTAATTCGGAGTTCGATGAATTGCTACGCATCTTGCGGACAGATACAAAATGGCACTTTGTATAGCCCAAACGTCAATGATGGCGATCCTGTTTTGGATCCAACGTCACTTCCTCAACCCAAGGAAAGTGATATCAAAGGTCATGAAGATTTGCTAATTCTTCACGAGTTTTAAATGTTTCTCAGCAAACCCATGAAACAGCAGGTAAGGCTTGGTAAGGGGTTGTAAAGCACAAAAATCCCATATCGCCAGAAGACATGGCCTTTAATTCAAGAGTCACTGGATTGTGAATGATCCAACAAGGCTACGGGACAAGGTGTTCCTGGATTTAACGCTGTACTTTTGCAAACGTGGCAGGAAGAGGAAGAACTTAGAAACCATGATGCAGAATTTGTAAAAATGTTGACTGGAATTGACGAAGTGGAACTTTTGGAATTTACTTGTTACTGTTTCGTTTTGCTTTGTTTATAAATTTTGGATTGTTAGGGGAACACTTTGACGGCTTGGATCCTGGAGAACTATCGGTTAAAGGACACCAAATTTTTGTTACTTAAACTATGGCCTACAGATATTAGGCCTATGTTAAAGAATCGTGGCTTAGAATGTTCTTCTTTTTGAACAATCAGGATTTGAAAAGAATCTATAATATTCGGGTATTATAAAACAAATATTAAACTGCCATGGAGTTTTGTATCGGGACATGTTGAAAAACATAGGCCCTCGAGTGATCTCGCAACCATATAGGCCCT
>JAMKCH010053299.1:0-29638 GCA_023653785.1 Ophioderma brevispina
ATCAGATGTGCAAAATTCCTTGGCTAAATGAAAGCTTATTGCCATACATCTTTTGTGTGAAAATGATCTGTGCGTTTTAGTTATTCAAATGTCATACTTATTCCTACCATCAAGGGCATTTATTTAAAGGTGCTAATTCCAATATGTCATTTCTTGTATGAATATACTCACTCGCACTCATTTACTCATGCATTCATCTTCTTCACTCCATTCCAATTTGACATTGCATGGTTAAGTGCGGGTGGTCTAGTGGTCTCGGGTTCAAGGGAGTGTGGTGTGCAATTCAGTTGTCACTTCCAAATGATCGCGAAATCGGCGGGGACATATTTTACGCATCGCGGGTAAAATACGAGTTCGCCTTGTTCTCATTTACCCTGTGAAATTTAGAGCCTAAGGATTGAGTGGTGTGGAAGTTATGAGCAAAAACTGTGCGCCATTTTGGTCGACAAATATTCATTTTACAACAGTACTCTATGTGGCTTACAAAATCACGTTTTAAGCTCTCGCATCAAATGGATTGAAATATCGGCGGCGAAACGTTACAGATGGGGTTTTGGAGTGAAGGCCAATCTGTCAAGATGAAAAAAATTCATATTCTAAATCGGGCCATCCACTTTACTTACAAACATAAACTTGAAGTAGCAATTTTAAATGTGATTTGTTTTGCTTTTCCCCTATCCATCACTACCACCACAGAGGCACCAAGGTATCCCGTAGTCCAGGCCGATTCCTCCGTTGACTTAAATCTGGGCACGCTGTTGTCAGTTGCAGGCCATTCCAACCAATGGAAGAAAGGCTTCTCAAAAACCATTGAGAAACAAAATGACAGGTAAGACCAAGCAGGAGTGTAAAAAATAGTAAATTCTGTTGGGCGCCGTATGGGGTGACATATAGCTCACACTCACGCAATATTGCCTCATATGAGGACTTATAGTTGCTGTCACAAAAGAACGGCCCTCGCTTTTCAAAATGGGGCCATTCGTATGTAAACACGGAAGTGCGGGTCGGATTGGCTTTTTGAATCGGAGCAGAGCCATAACAACAGCTCGTTAATCTGATTGGCTGATTGCACGTTCGACTTCTGAACAAGTTGCATAAAGAGTAAATAGGCCCCGCCCATATCGCTCATTAGCTGATCGCGATTGTATACGCAGTCAAGAGAGGGACGCTCTTTTGTGACAGCTACTATAGTGGAGCAAAAATAAGTGACCGGATGCCCTTCTTCCTTATGCCAATCCACAGTTCTCGGTGGTGAGCCAAGCCTCTGGGCATCCATGCCCACCATGCAAAGTGGCATCATAGAAACAATGCTAGATTTCCTTAGGAACCTGATGGAGTGACAGTTGAGCCGCCGACAACTTGGCCCTTGGGAGAGGTAGTCCTGGTTACTAAGATACCAGTAGCAGGCCCCCAGGGAAACCTGACCTGACAAAAGGAGATAGAGTAAATTTTTGAATTTAAGACACTAATTCTATTTAGGGGATGCAGCAAGGGTTTCTTGCCATGGTATGTTAAAAACAAAAGTAAAGTAATACAAACAAAATCGTTCATCATTATTTCCTCATTTCTACAGTAGTAACACAACACTTGACAGAGATTCCATCCAGCAAGCCTCTACAGACAGGACGACAATCAACTTGGAATACGAGCCAGCAAGCGACATCAGCATTACGACTCAAGCAACTTGAAGACAGTGCCTTGGGAGTGATGGAGATTACAGACGACAACTCCGAAAAACGACGTTACACCATGATGCGGAGAGCAGGAAAGGCTAGTGTAGGTAACAAGGTTTGTGTAGGAGACTGGTACTGTGTTAGAGATGGTTGTTAAATGGAAATGGCCAGGTGGACTTATTATTGTGAATATTATTTTTGTTTAATTAAGTGTATTCTTGGAATGTTTACCAACTGCAACTAACTCTGTCTTAAGATGAAGTTCATTTCTGAAAGGTCTGCAATATGTGATGGGGTCTGATCCACTCAGGGCCAAAGGAGGCAATTTTTAAAAATTTCTAATCAACTTGTCCAGCAATGTCAATTTTCTTAGGTATTTTATTGTCTTTTAAAAAAAATATAAAACCTCCGGTTTTGCTTAGTATACTTCGATTAGACCCAGGCTTTTCTATATCCCCTATTTTCAAAGAGGGTTCTCGTGTATTGCTATTTGTCTATTGATTGCAAAATTCAAAAAATCAATCCTGCACCACAGGTAAAAAAAGTTTTAAGTTTTATAAAAATATAGTAAACATTTGACTTCAACTTACAGTTGCAAAGGTACCGTATTCATCTAAAAAATCGTGAGGAGATGCAACTTTTCACTGAATCCAATAAAGCTTACGCTGGACAAGTTTTGACTAAATAAGGGCCAGATAGGCTGTATTCAGCTTGTGGCTGCAGCCACAAGGCATTAACCACAATGAGAAGAAACAATGTAGTATCCAGGGTGTGCAGTTCACTTTCTGATCTAAATCCAGTAGATGCTCTTTGACGGCACGACACGATGGATGTGCCAAAAGTTGAAATTACTGTTATGGAACAGGGGCTTTGCTCAGATTGTGTTGAAAGAATCAAAGAATCTTGGGAGTGACAGGGGCTGGAAAAAATGCCAAATTTCCCAAGAAACACAATCAAAATTTCCTCCAAGATGGCAAAAATTTCCTTCAATTCGTCTGTATTTCTTTATTTATGGAAAAAAAAATTTCTCCAAATAGGAAGATTCCAGGGAACAGTTTCCCAGTTCCCACACTTTTCCAGGCTTGGCGGAGTAGCTATTTTGCTGGATCCTTTGTCATAAATCAGCCTTTGCTTCCTGGGTGATGAATCAGATCTTTGTACATTGTAAGTTCTAGCTTGAGCTGGCCAGTATGTTCTAATGGTTTTTGATAAATTGTAATTGGTTGTTGCAGGTTATACAGACATGAGATCTTCAGTTTAAAAATTGAATTTGTTTTTTTCCCCTAAATATAACATTTATTTACTTTCAGCCGATTTGGGGTATTTGCGCTGGATCACACATTTTTTAAGGGTTTTTTTTTTTTTTGCTTTCGTTTTTTGTCCTGGAAGTTATTCTCATGCCTGGATATATTATGTTGTATGAATGGGAAATTAAGTTTGCAAGGTTTTTGGTAGGTTTATATGAATGTGTCTGACATTAATAATGTGTAGATATTGATTGGAAGCTATTATAGTGATTATTGATTGTGAACAAAATTGATTTGTTAGAAACCAGGTCCAGATGTTGATCAGATTGTTAAGGTTAGTAAGGTAGTCGTAAAAAAACTGTAGTCTTAGGCTGCTGTACTGTAATTTATGTACAGTAGGCCTAATTTAAAGGGTCCGGCATTACAGCTATTTTAAATTGAGTATGCAGGGCATGCTGTAACTCAGTACCATCTTGTTACCACTACAGATGACTTGAGTTTCTTCTTACAGATACTTTAATTAAACATGTTTTATTTATAAACAGGTAGGTAAAGGATGTACCGTATTGTCATCCTGATCCATTAGCTTCAATAAAGAGTTGTTTGCAAGTACCAAAGAGGGTATTGTACTTCTTCGTTTGGACAGTAACGAACCTTAAGATTTCAGGTTTGATCGGTGCAGATGCATAGGCCATGTTTCATGAACTCGCCCCCCTTTTGCGTTACATGCCTTATTATTCATTATGTCACCAATTGATGTTCAAACTCAGAATCTTTCACTTAAAACTTCACTGAAATGTAACAAAAGTAGAGATATTTGGAAAGCCAAATCTGTACTGAAATCTAAATGTGCATTGCACTCATTAATAGGGTGACCTTGAAATATACAGGGGGAAACCTTTAATTTTAAAAAAAGGATCAAAAGAACTATAACTTCTGCAATCCCAAATTTTTCAGGCAGTCATAGAAATCTTCTTTTACTCACATAATTTTGTGCAAGAACAGATATGCTAACGATGTGTGGGTAAAGTATTACATTAATTTTAACAAGCTTTTGTTTAAGTGTGTATAGGGTGTTTCCAAAACCAATCCTGTTGTTTCCAATTAAACCAGGGTGAATTACAAAAATTATCTATACCCTCTACACAAATATAGATTGATTCTTTGAATTCTATCAATTTTCCTTTCAGAAATGTAATACATTGACCTTAATCGGTTTAGTAATTAAACAGTAACAGCAAAAACTTGGTGTTTTGTCTGTTCTTGTGTATGTGTTTTCTATATCTTACATTGTGAGATATAGGAAACGTGCATTACTCAGATACAAATTGGGCCAATAATTTCCATTAGATATACCACACAACTGTTTAAGATCACAACAGTGTTAAGTGGAATGTGTTAGCTTTCATTATTACCAAATTTTATAGGGCACTACACCAGACTTTGACGACAAATTCACATTTCTGCAAAAATTTACTAAAGTTAACAAATTCCCATAGAGTTTTCTATAAGACGGCGCGCTTCCGGGTGGCGCCGCTTCCGGCACCACGCCCTTAGCTTCCAACTTAAAATGGCTGTATCCCTGAACTCCATAAGCTAGACCATGAAACTGTGCAGGCTATAGCATATTCAAAACCGCTTTAAAATGACACTAAAATTGGGAAGCTTGTGTTGTTTTTTTTGAAAAATCAAATCACAACAACAGCATGACCAAAAAACGTAACAGCCCACCCTTTTTTTGGGAGGCGATTCAAACGCGTGACCAAAAGAGACAAATAATGACCTAACTTTCCACAATCGTGCTTTGTGTGGAAAGTTAGGCAATTATGTCTCATTGCATCTGCATCTGCATACACTTGAAATCTAAAGGGTCGTAATTCTCAGTTT
The DNA here is from genome assembly GCA_023653785.1 of Ophioderma brevispina. Lineage (NCBI taxonomy): Eukaryota > Metazoa > Echinodermata > Ophiuroidea > Amphilepidida > Ophiodermatidae > Ophioderma > Ophioderma brevispina. The sequence goes on from JAMKCH010053299.1 coordinate 4,808, forward strand.
GTAATGAAGATTTCAATCTGTGGCAATATTTTTGATGTTCTGTTTACGGCCCAAGTACTGAAAGATTAGGTATGTCCAGAAGCTGTATCAAAAACTTGATATTATTGTGTCCTATTTTATTTTGATCATAGTGGTGGTGCACTGCTAAAACAAAACAAAACACCTCAAATATATTGATAACTCCAATTGATTAAAGGCACTATCAGAGTTTACCACATCAAAATTCAAATAAAATCATCAAAATCAGATTTTTGCATGCATATCGGTATATAGCTATTTCAACAACCGCTGCAATGATAAACTGAAGTAACCTATACGACAAATGGATATTTTAGGCAATTACTGTCCTTACGGACACTTACTACAACACATAATTTGAAAGGAGATTCTACTTTTGATACACTGCTGTTTCATGAAAAAAAAAAACAAAAATAACTTATACAAAAGTGAATTCACAGACTTTATTGCTTCATTTTAAGCCTACTCCTGCAAATTTTTGATAGTTTTGACTCCTTGGGTGGATCACTGATAGTGCCTTTAAGCAAATGTTTTTGCCTGCTAATTGGCTAAATCCATACTCTATCTCTGTAAAAGACTTTTACCCAACTCTTCCACAGAAGTGTTTTCAAAATGAAGTCCGGCCATGTCATTTGAATAGATCCGACATCCTGTGAAAACTTAATCATATCTGCCATCGGTTGTTTTCTTTGTTGTGGGGGTTCTTTTGGTTGGGTGGGTTTTTGGTACAGGCCCAGTCGAGATCTCAAGGTGAAACCTAAAACCAAATATATCAAAATTAAAAAAGTTGGCTGCCATATTCTATTTTTTGCCATTAATACTTTAACCACAAATTTTTTAGTATCTGATTTCTCAAGATCATTCACAACATTGTGGAACTATTTGGCAAATTGTCAAAGAAATGCATTGGTTTGTGTCAATCATGTTCACATCACGAACTCCCTGCGCGACAATGAATCCCCGGCCAAACCAACTGATTTGATTGGTTACACAAAAGGTGTTAAGGGGAGCATGTGGTTACCATCATGTCTTGCCATGTGGTTAGAAAGTTTCAAAGGGGGATCCTGCAGTAAATAGCAGGTTGTCTATCTGTTTGTTACTCAAGCCGTGGTCTGTGGTGTTAGGGCCAAGGGAATGTTTGATTCTTAGTTTCCTGTTGGAGAGCGGTGTGTCATCAGATTTGCCGCTGTGGCATTTTCCATATCTTTGTGAAAAAAGTGGTTTTTCTTGAGCTTGTTACTAAAAACGAATTTTCAGTTGCGCAAAATATTCAAGCATCCCTTCCTGTTCATTTTCAGCATTCACGATTGGGAGGGGTTCATAGTATAAACCAAGATTATGGATTTGGCCCAGATTTTTTGTCCTGCTTGTCAAAATACTGAGTGCAAAAAATTGCTTAAACTGATTTTTAAAACTTTGAGAATGATAAAACCTGCAAATACCTGTATTTATTAGGTCGGCACTTATGGAGAAACTGTTTTTTACATCAATAGGTTTGACTATCGTATTTCAAGGTCTCTTAGATGTAATATATAATAGTGATAATGATGACAGCACATTACTGAATATTAATATCAACGTACAGACCTCAGCAACCATTTCGGGAAATCTTCCATCAGGAACTAGAATCAATTCATTGGCCTAATGTTTATGTCACTAGAGATACTGTATTAGTGGTACACATAAGCGGTGTTATCTGTACCTTATATCTTGTTGTTTACACTGAAATACTAAGAATGTGTAATCCTACATAATACTTACAATCAACAATAAATTTATGGACAATAAATTATTGAAGTGCCACTAATCCATACAATTCAAAAGTATTTCAAATGTTATGTATTGAAAAAAAAATTTTTCTTTGAATTTTGCCTTCAATTGTATCAGGAAATCGATGCAATGTTATCATTTTCCTAAAGTGCTTCACAAAACATTTAAAATGAAACATTTTGTATCCAATTAAGTGTGATGTTCCCTTTCAACATTTTTTCTGCAGTATTTCCCACCCTCCCTATTTTTTTAAATTTTATTAGATGTCGTTATACATAATTGATCAGAAGTTTCATTTTGTTTGGTTGGTTTGGACTAACTTGTGTCGTTAATCATGATATACTAGTTGAACAATAGTATTCTAATATTATGTATTAGTTTTCACACCCCAAATAAATTGCCATTGGTTTATGTCCCAAATGGCCCTAATTAACACGTAAATTCTCATTAACGAGCCGACTCATTTCTTTATCCTATGCATTTACCATTGGACTGCTAGACTCTGCCTCCCATTCAGCAAGAAGAATCCATACGTTTCACCACAGTTTACGAACGCCTGAAGCATGAAAGAACGACATGAGTTCCGATCCACTCCTGACTGGAGCTCTAGTCAAATTGTCCTATTGGGATCGGTGTAACATTATACTGTAATTATAGTCCGTTGGGCCCTACCCGGCCAAAAATGGGTGTTCACTACCTAAAGAAGGGTAAAATTCTAGCAATACTTTTTGAAAAGCTACATGCCTCTAGTGTAAAAGTGCCATGCTAGATAATTCTAAGGAGTAGCCTAGTCCGCAAATTCAGTCGTTTTTAAAGAGTGTGAAAATACTCTATTGTAAGTTGATATAACACCCTAGGGATAACCTAGCCAGGATTGGTCAATTTAATGACTTATACATTGGCTCGGGTAACTCTAACTAACACTTATTTATTAATATTTTTATAATGAATATACTTAATGAAAGCATGAATTTCGTCTGGTTCCTTTGAAAATGTCCGCTAAATCATTTATAATTACTTTCACCTACATGGGAAAATAGTTAAAAAGTGAAATACAATTGCTCTTAACCAGGGTTTTATTTTTTGTTGGGGACTGCAGATACCCTTTTGAGAAGAATGTTTTTCCCACCGAGAGCTTTTTGCCATTATTAAATGACGCCGTAAAGAACCATCTAAGCAATCCATTTCACGCACAAAGTATAATGTTGTGACCCATTTACAACCCAACCCCCCAATGTCCTCAATAACCTCCCCCCAAATTTCCATTTTGTTTAATAATTTGAAATTCTGTGAACCTCTCGAAATTACAAATTCTTGACAAAATAAGCCATGCTCAAAGGGCTCCTGTGCTTACCCAACACCCCCACCCTCCCACTTGACTTTAATAGGGCCTACCAGTGAGTGCTACTTTGAAATATAAACAAATCTATAGGCCCTATAGTAATGTTTTGCGTCATGTGCAACATATAATAAGCGCCCTGACCACCCTGCAAGATTCGAACCTAACTACTCAGCACAAGTGTTTATGAGTGATTGAGGCTTCTATTCGTAATATGAAACAACCGCAAACACACAATTTACCGAATAATCACATTTTTTTTCACACCTGTTGTTTTCAGTTATTCTACAAGACCCCCAGTATCTATTTTCAGATGACTATACAGAGTATAAATGTAAACAACCCAATTTAATACTCCACCCTTCCCAAAAGAACATTCAAAACAGCGGATACTACACTTTCTTAAAGTACTTTTGGTTTTTCAGATTCAAAATTAAATGCAACAAACTTCTAAATCACTCTGCTTGGCAGCCGCCTCGCAACATAATCGAATGCATGCATTCGTTTAGTTCTAGTGCATCGGCCAATCAGAGAAAAGAGTCGTGTACATCTCCCGAATTTCAACCAATAAGGACATTTGAGTTGAATATCGCTATAGAATTTTGCCCCCAACATTTGCCCGAAGTGGCCCCCGCCTCACAAAATGTTTGCCAGTGCAATTGTATTTGCCTTTAAAATATCTTTAAAACACTACCCAGATGTTTTTAAAACGTTAAAACCATTACAAGACCTCAATTCATCTTAAGTTGCATATAAACACAAAATCACTTAAACTACATCTCAATTGAGACCAACCCGACAGGCCACAGAAGCAATAAGAACTTTTGGAAGAGCACCCCCTATTTTACTAATAAAATAAGATTTTCCACAAGTTGCAGTGGTAACTGGCTAGTAAACTATACCTGTGACAGTAATGCGCACATTCTAATTTACTCTCGCAAAGAAGTAATTTTGTAATTAAGATAATTAATAATCTAGATCGATAATAATTCATGCTGCTGGAAGACGGCCTTCCATTGAAATAGGTCCTGGAAATAGTGCCAACACTACAATCACGTTTCATGAGGATGATGTAGGTAGTTACCGTCCAGTCTGCACTGACTATATTTTGGTGTATCAATGTATAATGGAGAAGTTTATTCTGTTCTTATTATGAATTTGTGGAAGAACATATATTGTTATAGTACCAGTATGTTTTGCAGTGGAAGAATTGCTAGCAAAGGTTGTTAAACTCTTTCAACCGCTATTTCATCTTCCTTTCCTCAATCACTTGTGATCTTAAATAATGTAATCTTGTAGTAATGGTATTTTTCTTGATTCAGCTTTCATGTTGATAGAGTAGATCCAAAATTTATGTACTCTCAAAACTCCATTCTCGGGATATCCAGTTTTATCTTCTTAGTGGCTTCAAAACATTCTCTTCATGTGAAAGCGCGTTGCGTGTTCAGGGTGCAGTGTGCAAGTGGTGTTTCTGTTAACCCCATGTGGCTTTCCTAGGGCTCTGTCTGTCCGATTTTCTTTTGTATCTTTTTGTCAAGATTTTAAATATGTTTTTTCTTCCCGCTATCCTCATTGCAGTTTGCAATGAATTAAACAATACTCATCGTCCTATCTCTTAGTTAAAGTGATCAGATGTTTCTGCAGAATGAATCTTGCATATTAACATATTTAATTGGACTATTAATAACATCTTTCCAATGCCTTCCGTTATGCATATGACTGGATCTAAGTCTCCTGATATTTGTGACAATTCAATTTCAAATTATGGTGTCCAATTCAGTAGGGATCGTTCCTTTGACTCTCATATAGCTGCAATTTCAGGACGTTTTCACAACGGTCCGGCTTTCATCACAGATTCCCCAGATATATATGTCCTTGCAAATGCACGGATACCGCTACACTGGATTCAAATTCCAGTTTCCCTCCTTAAATTACAAATGTTTTTTTAATGAAAAATACCACCTTGTGAGCATTACATTCGCAGTAACACGAAAAGTTATCCACACACTGGCAAAATCCTCAATTTCGGATAAATTGGGGTATTCCCTCTCAAAAAAAAACCTGCGCTGTTATTGTTTTACTTGGAACCTATTGTTCACAAAGAACGGTAAAGGTGCATTTCCATGCTTAAAATAGCCCCTGGCATCCCACCCGCCCCGCGACGAGCTTTGACTGGGGAAAAACTTAAATCATGCCAATCAGCCTTTTGCCTCCTCACTGGGACATTTTTACCTACAACCAGGAAGATCTGACTCTAAATCACCTCCAACCTGGAAAATCTGCTTCCAAAACCGGGATGTTTCCTTCCCTCTGACAATGACCCTCGTTACGCACACTGAAAATAGGACAAGGTTGACAGCTGCGCTGACTATGAAAGGACATTAGTATCAGTGAAATCGCACTGCCGCGGACCACATCTCAACTAAAAAAAGGTTGGCCATCTTATTCAATCTGCACCGTTAAACCCCAAGTAAGGATATTATAATATATATAATTTTACCTGTGCCGATTTGGTTGCTCCATGCTGCAAGGGCGACACACATCTGTAATTCTGTCCGTAATACAACAATCTTGTCATTAAATAAGGCGGTGGCAATGATCACACTTCCGCCTTTTAGCGTTTAAATAGTATTTATTCTTTCATTTATTGATCACTATCGGATATGCCTTCAAGTACATTAGTTCGAAGTAATTCTACACAATGGCTCAAACTAAAGCGTCATCCTTAAATCCCTCACCTTAACCAGGGGGACTGGTAGTAACGCAGGAGTACTTGAACAAAAGGGGCAAAAAGGTCACTTTTACTGATTTGTTTGATAAAAAATCAAACTGTTGAGCGTTGAGACAATTTGACCTTTTTGGGCGATGAGATCGATTCAAGAAGTCCAAAAACTGGACATGGGGTGATCCACTTTTTTTCGAAGTGTCTACCCCCCACAAACATACCTTACCTGAAGGCGCGTTTCCAATTCCATCGTCTAAAGTGAAACACTAAAAACTTTGGTAATGGTGGGAGGGTCTGATAAAAAGATCCAATGTTAGACAAGTGACTTTTGGGGATGAGATGTCAAAGTCCAAAATTAATCATGGTAGTAAGTCCCACTTTTTCTAAGTGCATACACAAGACCTCCCCAGCCCCATACTAAAATCTACCTGAAGAGGCAGCCGGTTCAATCCGTTTAAAGTGAAAACAAATAAACTTTGAGGAAATGGGGGGGGTCTGATAATATGTCCTATTGTCCGGCCCCCCCCCCCCAAAGAGGTGTGGTGGGCGTGTTTCTCCATCCCTCCCCGGGATTTCCTCCATAGCGGAAAGCCGTTGGTTGGAAAATATAAGCCTTATTTCTGCTGAACTTATTTTACAACACACTTGGCTAGACATATTCACAAATTCTGATTTGACCTGTCTGACCATATTTTGGGGGCTGTATACCTCCCTACCTAAAGTCACAGAAATTATGACCGTACACTTTTTTAATCTCTTCGATCTTTTCAACTTTGTATGGGTTTCACAAATTGATCGGAGTATTTCATTTTTTAGCCCCGATATATTACCACTCCAGATGACCTTTATTGACCCCTACTGGACACTAGCGACTCACTGAATTTTCTAGCACTGCCTTTTGGTATATCCCATGTGTTGCCTCCCCAGACCAGGTCCAAATCCATTTTTGTCCCCTCTTAGTAGTGAAAACCCTTCTGCCCCTCACGTTACTCATAGTAAGCCTCACAACACCTTTTTGGTCTTGATATTTTTGCTAGATTTCTTTACCTTTAAAATATTCTAAACACAAAATATGCTCCCCGGCAGTTGCCAGTTTCTACGCTTTTTCATATTGAACATTCGACGGTCACTTTTTTTATTTAACCTTTTTCCCAAACACTTTTCGGCCAAGGGTTGCCAGACCACTATCTATTTAGAGTGGTGTTGACATCTGTAACACCACCAAATTTTTAATTTGCCATTTTTTAAAAAAGTTAAAGAAAACGATTTAAAACAGTAAATTTCCATTAACGAAGCGACTCAGTTGCTTTAAGTATCTTACCTTGACTGCTAGAACTCTGCATCCCATTCAGCAAGAATCATCCATAAGTTGACCACGAGTTTTGTTTCGAACTACTGGAGCATGAGACAACGATGAGTTCCCGATCCCTCTCGAACTCGTGGCATTTCATCAGTCAAAATTTCCTATGGGATGGGTGTAAAATTAGTACTGTAATTACCAGTATTAAGCCCCTCCACCCTTTTGTCTTGATATTTTGCTGATTTTTACCTTTCAAATAAGTTTCTACCCAAATATTGGGGGGGGGCCCGGAAGTTCATTTTCTATACTATTTTTTCATTGAACTCTATACGTCCTTGTTTTTTAACCTTTTTCCCACCTTTCGGCCTGAGGGTGCCAGAACCAATCTATTTAGTGGTGTGAAATCTACATTTGGGTAAGTCACATTCTTGATTGCATTAATTTGCCCGTATGGTGAAGGTTTTAAAATCTGCAGCTTGTTTGTCAATGCGAAATAAATATGGGATGTTAAAACGGTATTCGTGTTATATGTTTCCAGGGGTGTTCCAAATAAAAAATTTTTAGTATAAATTATTTGGCACTCGGAGAACAATTCCTGAAAATCAAAATGAGGGTTGGTACTCTTTGGTAAACATTAAATAACCAACCCTTTTTTGGGATCTCCGCAAATTTTTGTCGCAGCCAACTTTTTTTGTGTTTCACATGCCTTAAGGAACACTGTCATAGTACTCTGTGATGGTCTGATGTAGTATTTTGTTGTGAACAAGGGTTAACAACAATTTGCCTGTAAGATCCACATACTTCATGGCATTTAAAACCAAACTTAAGACGTAGTGCCATGTGGGACCCCTAATTTTGATGAAGTCAAAGGTCACACTAAGACTGTCAAAGGTCAAAATGGTAGGTCAAGTTGTAGATAGGTAAGGAAAAGGTGTCCAATATATGTACCCCCTCTTTAAAATTGTACAGAAACCAATTATTTTATTTAATGGCCTTACTCTAACAAATACCCTAAGGCCAAACTAAAAAAAAGAACTTTGTTACATGTATGGGTACAGACAGAACTCCCCCCCCCCCCCTTTGCCAGTCAGGTGTGAGAATTGGGAAGCGCGGGTCGAGTTGTGATGGGAGAGTTCATGGTTGGGGAACCGGACTAAGGGGTTTATGGATATTACATGCAACGGCCCTTTTGTTTGAGAGTCCAAGGTCACAGGTCATGAGGACTATTTACAAACCCCGACGGCAGACGACTGGCCACATGCGTTGTGTGTGGGCGGTAGGACTTCATGAGGGCAGCTTGAGCTGCCTTACAGAACGGTTGGGCTGTTAATTTTGGACAAACTCTGAGCTCAAACTTACCTTTTCTAAATGGCAAAAAAGGGTAAAGGTTTATTTTAGTATCTCAACATCATGCTTTCTTCTTGTCATTGTTTTTTACTACTTTTAGAATCCAGAAACAAAATGTATCCTCATGTGATAAATCAATTAGTACTACTCTGTATATACTTTTTTTTTCGGTGTTGAAAATGCTTGTTCATTAATTTTTGTCATTTTATTTTGGTTTGTATTCTCAAAGGAAGTCTAGTAGACCTGGGTTTAAATCACACCAGGGTTAGTCCTATGAGTGAACCTTTTTCCCTCCCATCATCAACGTGGCGGTGTCCGGGGGGGTGGGGGGTGCAAAGGGTGGCATTTTCCCCCCTAATTTTTTTTTCTTTCCCCCACTTGGTTTCCCCCGGCGAAGCAAATGACGATGGGTTTTGGTCAAAATCAGCTAGTTTGGGAGCCAAAAATCAGCGATTTTGAGCCAAAATGGGTTGAAAAATCAAAATTTTGTATTTTGGCCCCCCCCCCAATAATTCACTTTTGCCGCACCGGCCCCCCCAATTTTCACTTTTCCACCCCGAGAAAGAGGTCTTCTGCGGCGCCGCCACTGCCCACATCTATAAAAGTGATGTAATGTGTATTCCTCATAGTACCCATCCCCAACTCCGTGGGAATTTCTTACCTATTACACTGCATTTCGCAGATATGTTGCAAAAAGAAAACGTTTACTCATAATTCAACTTATAAGCCATGTTTTAAGCCCAGGTCTAAAAGTTAGACTCCCTTTGAAGAATTCCCCATCCGCTCAAATTTTCGATCAGAGTGCACTTTTATTATGGTTTGATATAATCTTTTTCTTTTTTTCAATTGTGTGAAAATTATTAATGTTCTCAAAAGTTCATGTAAACTCATCACTTAAAAAAGTTTTTGACAAGATGGGAAACAAATCCTGGATTGGAATGGTAGCTAGTCGTTTGGTTTTTACTGCATTGGCATCCTTGGCCCATACTACTATGAACATAAAGAGAGTTGCCATCAAGGGCGATTCCAATGCCTTCCAAGTAATGGGCATTCAGGCCCTCACTCTTGGGACCCCAGCCAGGCTGCCGATTCCATTTTTCCTGTTTTTTTTTTGTGTGTTTTTTCGGCTTACACCAAATCCGTACTTCTCTAAATAAAACCTTTTCTCACTGTCAAAACTTGTAATGGACCCGGATGCTCACACTCCACAATTTCCTAATAACCACACACATGAATGCGGAACCACAGTGAGCAAAGTATTTGATATGAATTTGACTCCCGCTCCACTCCATACATGCAAAAAAAGCTCTTTTGAAGCAATTTTCCCCCCCAAAAATGGTCATAACCAACGTGATTTTGAACTGGGCATAATTAAATAGTGAGGTTTTCAAACTTATAGTCAAAGTAGGAGCGGATTAGGGCTAGATTTCGGGACAATACAAGGTGAACATTCAGTAAACCACCTTGTGTAAAAATGGACCCCGATGCAGCAGGGACAAAAACAGTTTCCTTCACCTCAGGGGGCAATGGCTTAAATACACTATCAGGATCCACCCTAAGAGTCAAAATTCTTTTTATTTGGCGGAAATAGCTTAAAGTGAAGAATAAGTAAGTCTGCCGATTCTCAAAAGCAATTTTTCCATACGGGAATTGAAGAAAAGGAAGAAAACAGAATTGTCCAAAGATATGTTCTCCATTCCATTACGTGTTGTAGTAAGTGTCCGAACTGGACACTATAGCCGAGCCGATTTTTGTCCTTATTAGGTTGCTATTGGTCCTAATAACTTGCGGGATATGTTAAGATACCTAAACTGATACGAACATACAAAAATCTATTATTTTGATGATTTTATTATCGAATTTTCTGGGTGATAATCACTGCTAGTGCCTTAACAAGACTTATTGTCTAGCCATATAAATCACTGATCAAAAAACATGATGCATTAAAATACATCGTCATGGTATGGTAGTTGCATAAAACCTATGATAAAATCGCATAATCCATCATCGAGGGACCTCTTAGTCTTGACTGACCACCATTCTCATTTGCACATCTTTTGCTTACCAAGTGAAAATTCTTTACATATGGCCCTTGCATATGGCTATGGTTATGGTAAGATCCCTTCGCCACCTGCCTTAGCTCGTCATCTAGAAGCACTCTTGCCCCCCCCCCCCCCGACCTAACCACCGTAGCTCCGTATCACATAGTGGAGCCGACAGGGGGGAGCAAGGGTACATCTAGATGGACTATCCTTGATTCTCCTGTCATTGCAGTCTCCTTACACTTAATCCACCCATGTTTTTTCCTGTTTTAATCATTTCTTTCTTTTTCTCATTTTTCCATATCTCATTATCCAAATATCTAAAGCATTTCAGAATACTTGTCTTCAATATGAACAGGCATTACGTTTATTATTGGCTAAATGTCTACTATGTATTGTAACCATTACTGAACATTCCTGTAATCATGTACATTTTCATGTGCTTGAATTGTTTGTACACAAGACTAAACCTAATTTTCAACATTGTTGTAGATTAACATTTGTTGTACATACCTCAAAGACAAGAAAATGGGCCCCTGATTAGGCCAATGAAAGTCAATGTTATGGGGTTTTTTCCCCCGTAACATTTAGTGCAAACCCATAATGCTGTAACTTTTCATTTTCCACTATTATTATTCCTCTATTTGCAGTAATCGCCATTTCACACCAACCTTCAGCGTTCTCCTATACAACAATGTTTGTGTCAAACACCGCCCTACATTTAGGAATGATTTTTGCGACTGTTCCTTTTGTTTTAAATCTACTAAAATCGCATGAAAATTCAAAGGGTAGCATAACAAACGAAAACCCTGACATTTTCTATACCATATAACAATGAACTTTTTCAGAATTCAGCATTTCAAACGCGGGCATGAAAATCATAACGCGGCGGTTACGGGAACTACATCGACTTCATACGCCATTACAGAAGTGTTCTAATGGATTAAGGTTTTGTCCATATTGCTGTATAGGAGGAAAGTAATCTTTTTCGTGATTTTTACACCATGAGCAGTGTTTGAGGGTGTTTCAGTCACTGTTTAATAAATGGCTTTAAAACCAAAATATTTTCATTTGCTTATTAACATTCACTGTTCCTAAAATCTCCACAAAAAGCATGGAAATTAAACATCACAAATTTTCCCACTGTACTGTAATCCAGAAGTATATTAATAACCATATTAATAGTAATAAAATTGTAATATTATTATCACCTATGATTTACTATTTTGGTGGTTTATTGAATGTAAACATTTTTTTCCGCTTAAAGACACTATCAATGATTGCTAATTCACAATCGAAAAAATCATCACAATCAGATTTTTTGGCTTGTCTGTTTCAAGTACAAGAGGCATCCTAACATACCCTGCAAATGATAGACCAAAGCAACCTATAGGACAACATCGGAGATTTAGTCATTACTGTCCTAACTGACACTTACTACCACCATAATTGAAATGGAGAATCGTAATCTCACCCGTAATTGAATGGTAGAATCGTTATCTTTGAACTGCGTTTTCTTCCCTTTTCTGTCATTCTACAGCTGGAAAATGTAACTCATGAGAATTCCCTACATGACTATCATCCTTCCTTTGAATCTATTCTGCATTTCAATCTTTTTCAAATCACACTGAAGTGTCTTTAGTACCTGAGAAAAACTTATCCAATCCATGTAACTAAGTTTCAATTCACTTTTCAGTGATTGGCTGATTCTTTTCTTGCTCCTCTTTCCTCACCTCCCATCCCCCCCTTCCGCCTCCCTCCATCCCTCCATCCACCCCTCCCCACCCCTCCTCCCTCTTCCTCCCCTCCTCCCTATCGCCCTCGCCTCCTATCATCCCTTCCTCCCCGAATCCTTTTCTCCCTCCTTTTTCCCTCTCTCCCTCCCCTTGTTCATAGAACATGAATTAGATATTTGTTGACATTGGGATCCTCTTACCAAACTAGTAAATGTTTTTACTTGTTTATTTGGTATTTATTTGGTATAAAATAATTCATAATGACCAAAAATGAACCAATTTGTGACCACATTTGGACAAATATTAAACTTCTTTACCCTTCAAACTGTGAATTGTTAATTGTGTAATTCTAAAATACAAGACCGATGAAAAATGGAACCAATTCCGTTTTAGATATTTATTAACAACTTTTATAACTTATATCATTCATGTTTGTAATTAACGTAAGGTTCTTTTATTAAGTTTTGGTGCCTTTGTAAAAAAAAAAAAAATATCGAAATTCATTGTATTACCAGCTGTTTATGTAACTTGTAAGCTACTATTGTACTACTCATTGACTATAATCGCTTTAAAATATGTAGAAATTCTGCATGCTCGCTACTGTATTCTCTCTATTATGCTAATTATCACAATAAAATTTTGTTGAACAAAAAAAATTTGTCTTTGGTGCTCTGTAGGGCTCTATTTCCGGAGGGGAGGGGTGCTCAAGTTTGGATGGGTAGGGACTTGCCTCCGAAAGTCTGCAAGTAGGACCCATATCCATAACCAATTTTTGCCATAGGGCCATCGTTAATACACAGATACAGATTTTTGGGCCAATTAACAAACATTGTCATTTTCCTCAAACTTTGGACACCCTTTAGCAAATTTGCAAAATTGGACTAATTTTTTCAACAAATTTTTTTGAACATTTTGAAAAGTGAACCATTACCTTCTAAATGGAGCATAAAAAAAAAGGCTCATCTCATATACAAAGACTTACAATGAGACCCCCCTGTCAAAGCCAGGATCACACAAATTACGGCTTTATTTTCTTTTCAGCAATTCAACTGACTTCGCATGACCGCTATGTAAAGAAGTGTAAATAGATTTGGTCAGGTCCATTTTTGTTAGAGTTCCGCGTGTTACCAATCGTTAAAAAAATTGTTTAAATCAGGGTACTCAGAGATAAGTTAAACTAGCATGCGAAAGTAGGCCGAAGTATCTATATTTTTTACATTTGTACCAAAGAAAGTGGTGGACAGAAATTACTTTTTGGGCAGATGGAAGCCCCAACTTATCAACAGTTTGCCAATGTTCAGTTTGGCGCCAGAATCTGTCGGACATGGTAGGTCCACGGTATTTGCTTTGGGGACACACGCGAATCTTAAATGGAATACGTTTATTTAAAACAACTGTTATCAAATAATCATTTAGGAATATAAATTTTCTGAATATCTGGCAAAGAAAACGACAGATTTATTTCTGACGTCATTTAGCGCATCTAAATTTGTCCAGGTACACTTAAATTGGATTTAAATTTAAGCTTTCTTTCATTCGGAACGCGCACATATTCGGCACTGGCACTTAGCTTGGGAATAATACGTCCTCAGAAATCATGACCTTGTGGCAGGTACAAGCTGGTGACCTGCTGTCTGACTGTATGGCCCGGTCCCCTTATGGTCATATATGTGTTAAGTAACCCCCCCCCCCCGGCGTTATTGACCAGATTGCCAACAGTCGTCAAGCAGGAAGAGCTCCAACCCACACATTGATGAAAATGGGATTGCACACCTTGTCATTATGCAGGAACCGGTGGCTACATTTTAAGAAGGGCTTTTGATTCGAGGTGGGTGTTTGAGAGTGGCACGACCAAAGAAGACATGGAAGAAGCAGTGGAGGAGGAAGTGGAGGGTTGGGTTGAGGATGGATGATGCATTTAATCGGGGCAGTGGAAGGAGGGAGTCGGCGGCGATTGACTGATGTGAAGGTGAATCCGAGCCAACCCGTTTTATACCGGGACCAAACACCGGATTTAAAACTTGATTTACTACTACGGTAAACTACACCAGGATGCCATATGCATGTGGTGGATTTTGTACATACAAATAATGGAGATGTAAAAATTTTTTTTTAAACTGTGGATTTCATTGTTCATTGCAAAAGAACAAGGATTTCTCTTTTCAAGTACAAACACAATGCCTTTTACATGGCCTCTAAACCTAGCCATGTTCACGTCATCGCACCTCTGCAAACCAAGCATGCCCCCCCCCCCCGCTGCTTTGGAGGCCTTGAGGGAGCTGACCGAGAAGAAGGCTACCCCACCTATAAGAATCCAAAGGTTATTTTCAACTTGAAGAGCGCCTTTGACACATGTTTCACACTTTAGGTCTCTACTTTGCAACCAGTTCAGAATAGCACTAACCTGGTGAACCTTCTTCAATCGCCAGATACATACACCCTTCCCATCCCGACTGGACCTTTCACTATAGAGGGCTTTAGAATCTCTGCCTGAAAGAAACTGAGAACACCAAGACACCTGGTCCCGACAACCTTCCTGTAGTAGTCTGAAGAATCCCTATTCTATCAACTGTTAGAATTTTGTACAGCACCTACTGGGAACAACCCACTGCCTTGTCAACTTCATTCCTTCTTCCTCTACCCAAGAAGGCGACCCTCCACAACCCCCAAACTACAGGAATCACACTGTCACCCTGGCCTCTAAGAGCTCAACCCCCATGCTGCTCAACAGAATCAACACTACCTCAGATATCTCATTCTCCGACGACCGAACGGTTTTTCGCAAAGGCCGATCACCCTACCTCAGATACTTGCCCTCAGAAGGAGGTGGCGATAGAAGAGTTGAGGATTTCCAAGAGAAAGCTTCATTGTGTTTGTAGATTTTTCCAAGGCTTTTGACATGTAAACAGGAGCGTATGCGCATATTCTCGCCAACTACGTGTCCCCAGATGAGACTGTCAAGGCCATTGCCATTTATGATCCCCCATAGCTTGTGCAGACCATGGATGGGCCCACACAGGAGTTTTCCTAAACTACTTGAATCCTCCAAGAAAATACTCTTGCTCCCTATCACTTTGTAAGTCGTGCGTTGATTAGCTCCTCATACAGAGGTCCTTGACATCACATGAACGCCAAAGCTCACCATCAACCCAAGCGTTCTAGACTTCCCAAGGTCATCATCTCACAGACCTTGACTATGCCGAGATCTAGCTCTAACACGCGGATCTGATATGTGTGTCACAAATCTACTAAACATCACACTTGAGAATGCTGCATAACAAAGTCGGCCTACATCTAAATCCAAGAAGACTGACTTATGACTGTCAATGAGGAGATGACATCAACCTATCTGACACAGCAGATGGAGCCCACTAAACGAGGTCAAGATTCAATTTCTATGGTCTATGTTTACGACATCAAGAAAGACTTCCTGTCAAGCGAAGGACACAAGCGTGAATGCTGCATAAACACCACTTAAGGCAATCTGGATCGACCTCCAAGTTCAAACCAGTGAAATTCTTTAGATCCTTTGTAGAGATATCCTGTTATATGGATCTGAGACCTGACCCTGAAGCTACAGGATGAGCGATGGCACCTACAACCAGCCATTAATGCGAGTACAAACATATCCTGGCGTGAGCACCAGCCAAAGCACAGTCATATATGGAGAATATCCTCCATTTTCGTTTCATTACTTCTGTTGTCCACGCCGTTGGCACGATTTGCGGTCACTGTTATCGTGCTATTGATCAAGTAGTCTCAAGACGTCACATGTTGGAAGTTTACCATGCCAAACAGGGTCGTTCTGCCCCTTTACCTACCTTGATGTGATTGGCTTGGACAAGCCAGAGGACTCCCCTCTGCATCACCCAACCTAAGGACACACCGGTACATTTGGCCGCTTACATGGTGTAAACAGCATCTCGGCATGCGGCGGTTAGATAGAGCACTTAAAGGCTGAACTCAGAGATTTTTAAAATATAATTTTATTGTGTAACTTTCAAATTCTTCAACTAGAACTAAGATATTCACCTAAAACGCCCATTCCAAAGTGATTTTGGAGATTGAATAATTTTTCATTTCCACTGCATGTTAAACATTTATGTGTAGTTTACAGTGCCATAGGAACTGTGCATACAAAAATTCTGGATCCGGGAAATTAATAACAAGTTGTAATTTTTCTATAATGAAGTACTTCGTTTGCGTTAGCTCATTTTACACAGTGATTAGTACAGGACAAAAAGATGTATATGCAAAAAAAAAAACAACGATTTGTTTCTGATCGGCCTGTTAACAGCTTGCTTCAGGCGTTTCATCAACACTTAAAGTGGTTTTGTCCACCATATACCGACCACTGAATGTTGTATTCAACTACTTACAATATCCATCAATTCAAATACTCATCCATTCAAGCGCACATTTGAAAGTTCGCCGACCGCGACCCTGTAATATTCCCCCATTAGATATCTTACATCAGTTCAAAAATTGATAGCCCGGGTAACACGGACAGTGTTAAGATTCTTTAATCTAAGGAATGGTGTCATCACTACTTCCATTATTGTCCCTAGTTGAAATATCAATGGGAAACAACCTTTTTGGCAATTTTAGCGAAACAGCATTTCAAAGTGCACAAGAAGGTTATGGTGCGTATAAGAGTCAGATAGATGAATCCTCTACAATAAACCCGCATACCATGGCTATTGCCGCCAAAATTAAAGTGAGCCCAACAATTACTGATTATGTCAACAAGATTTTTTTAAATTTGGCGACCATTTTGTTATTTTTTCCTCCGTTGCAGCAGACAGTCCACAGTCGGGATTTTTTGTTAGTCCATGCGGAAAAATATGCGCAAAATGACGAGACGGACGGTTTTTCCCGGGAAAATACGGATCATTCTCTACACAATTCTTGGATTCCCTGTTCTGCTTTTGGACCCTTTGGATCCAACATCTATTTTCAACAATTCTACCACTACAAAGTAAGTGCAATTCATGTTTAGCCGAATTCTACAATATTTTTTATCGGTATAAACGCACTCTTTGAACAAAAAATTAAAGGTTCATTTTTCAAGTAATAGATAAGAGCACGGCCTTGAAATACCTTCTGACGGGGATCTAAATTGTTCAAAAGAAAAAAAAGATTTTTCATTGGAAAGCACAGCTTTTATTATGAGGAATGCTAGCCTCCTGGACCGAAATTGGCAAGATTAGAAACGTTCAATAAAAAGAGCATACTTTGAACTCTTCTCTAGGAGGATCGAAATTGTCGGTAAGAATTTTTTTGTGACCGATTATTAGTGCAAAAATCGGATTATTATTATCAATGGTCATAGATCGCCGTAAAATCGGGTCCCCCGCGTTAGTTCCCAAGGAATCATCTGTTCTAGTTTGACTCATCTGTTATATGCTTTTCATGTTTAAATATTCTTCAATATTTGCTTCTATTTCATATTTCTTTGTTTACAGGGCACAGAAGGGATTTTTTTTAGGATAAAGAATTTCTCGTCAAGTTGATCGGATGTGAACACAGTACAGCGAAGCTTTATTGGACAATAAGTAAAACGAAAACAAACTATGTCTTGAACTTTTGCCTGTTACGGGGCCTTCTATCCTAATTGTCCCTATCAACCCCAATCCAACCCTTTTCCATACGACGGCGTATTCGGCTTATTACTTCAGGTTTGACCCGATTAGAAAAGCATTCCAAATTACCAATATGCCAAAAAACTAGGGTTCTACAAACCAAGCGGTTTCTCGACCACCTGGTGTCTCCTGCTTGATCGCATCCTCCTTTCTTACAACTACTCCTGGTTTTATAACCTGACCATCAGATGACATTTGCCAATGACCTTGACCTTATATGATTTTGTTTTTTTTGTTTAGATCTCTTTTCTTTTTGTTGGTGGGGGGTGTTTTTTTGCTTTTCATTCCCTGTGCGTTCCTCATATGTGTTGCATATGTAACCAGCCCAAGTGTTTGGTTTCAATTGGTCTTCAACTTTCAATTATGCATTTTTGATGTTTGTTAAGCCCATTTTTAAACTTACTCATAACCTTTGGACCTTGTATGTGACCTTTGACCTCATATGAAGGTTCTCAAGGCTGGACACCAAGTTTTCTGTTAGCAGAGACCTTTTAACCCCTTCTTCTAAAAACAACGTACAAGTCCAATTTGATGTTATCAACCCTTTTATTAACCTTCCCTCATATGACCTTCTGCCCTGGTATGTGACCACTTGACACATTTTTTAAAGGTTCCATGGAATCTAGCCCCAAATTCTTAATTGCCACTTTTACTTCTCAAATGGAGGCCATTGATGTTTTTGCTGCCATTTTCTATAACTTGACCATGACCATTAGCCGTGTACTGACACCTTGACAATATTAATCATTAATATTAACAGGGGTAATCCCTGACTCAAGTTCTATAGAATTGCATTTTTTATTAACTTCCAAATGACGCGCCAATTTGATGTTTTTCCAGAGCCCCATTTTATACCTTGACCTCATCATGACTTTGGTATCTGAACCCTTGATCACATCATATGAAGGTTCTTAAAAGGACGCATCTAGACCTCTGTTCTGTTAGCATTTCGGACGTCATTCTCGATGAGACTTTCTTCTGTCTTCTTCGAACTTTAAACCTTTGACAACACGGTCACACGGTCGGCGTCGGCGGCCTCCGCAATTCTTGCGTCGACACAAAAATGGGCGCTTCTTTCTGAAATGTCCTGTGTCTGCATTTTAGTCTTTAAATACAAAAAGGTATAAGGCTGACTCAGATATCCCAAGGAGTGTCGGCCTCAGTTTTTCTAATACCTCGTGTTTTTTTTGCATATACATATTGGTTGTCACACGCTTCACAGTATCATCACTGTGTGAAAGAGCTAATCTCAAATCGATGTCATTCATATATGAAAACACACAACCTTTCAAAATCCAGGATACCAGAATAGCTTGTTATACCCAGTATCATATGGTACTGTTAGATGTTTTACCTGCATTGACGACGAAACGAAAATCTGATTCAGCCAACTCTGTGGAACTGACATTAAGGTTGACTATCTTTAAGACTTCGTAGGTCTCAGTTGAACTATTGGATTATTCTACCAAAATTTCAAATCTCTGAGTCACCTATTTAAGTAAGACACCCTCTTTATGCTATCGTGGACCGACCGAGTACCGACGTGGCCGTCAGTCAGCCCATACTAAATATTCCCGGGATAGCCTATTTACAGAGACCTGGCCCATTGAAATAATGCCCTCAAGATTTTTTAAAATCGTATTTTTGCTGTTTAAGCTTTTACCTATACAAAAGCCCTCACCCCCCCCAATATTACCGACGCAAATCAGCTGCCTTTGGGTTAAACAGAACGATTTTATAATTTAAGACGTCCCCGGCGACGTTTAATTCAGCAGCCGACAAACTGGCGTTTAACAAACACAAGAACACTCACACCGTATATAGTTTTTCCCACGTTATGCCCTGTTTGACTGGTCCATAACCTTTGTGGTTTTAATATCATTGTTACGAGTCAAAATATTCAATGTAAGATACACATTTTTGTGGTAACTATTAAAATTCGTCAACTAGACTAAATATATTCACCTAAAACGCCCATTCCCAAAGTTTGAGATGAATCAAATTTTCATTTCAATGCAGTCAACATTTATGTGGTATTACGTGCCATAGGACCTGTGTGTATAACAAAAATTCTGGATCCGGGAAATTTTATAACAAGTTGTAATTTTCTATATGAAGGGCATGGATTTGAGCTTAGCTATTTTACACAGTTATTAGTACATGGCAAGAACTAGTATATGCAAAAAAAAAACACGATTTGTTCGATTCGGCCTTTACACTCTCAAGGCGTTCGATACAAGTGGTTTTGCACCATATACCGACCCCTGATGTTGTATTAAAACTACTTACGAATATCATCAAATTCAAATACCTCCCATTCAGCGCACATTTGAAAGTTCGCCGACCGCGGACCGCTGTATATATATTCCTCCCATTAGAATATCTTACATCAGTTCAAAAATGATGCCATGGTAACACGGACAGTGTAAAATGCTTTTAATCTAAGGAAAGTGGCGTCAACTACTTCCAATGATGGTCCACTGTGAAATATTCATGGGGAAACATACCTTTTGGCAAATTTTTAAGCTATAACAGCAATTTCAAGTGAACAAAAGGTTATGGTGAGATAAAAGTTGAATAGCACGATTCCTAATACAATAACCGATAAACATGGCGATTGCCTCCAAAATTAAATGAGCCAAAAAATTACTGAGTTATGGGCAAAACATATTTTTTTAAATTTGGCGACCATTTTGGCTTTTTCTCCGTTTTGCAGCAGACAGGCCCAACATTACGGATTTTTTGTATTCCATGCGGAAAAAATGAATGCAATCGGACGGACGTTTCCCAGAAAAATACGGATACAGTCTCTAACATTGGATTCTTTCCTTTTCTGCGCATTTTGGACCCTTTTGGATTCCACATGCTTATTTGCAACAATTTAACCAGTATATGCAAATTCATGATTTTTAGCCTAATTCTAAAATATTTTATATGTAATAAACGCGACTCCTGGGACAAAAAAATTAAAAAAGTCATTTTCATGTTTAATAGAAAGAGCACGCCTTGAAATAACTTTCTGAAGGGGATCTAAATTGTTCAAAGAAAAAAAAAAGATTTTTCATTGGAAAAGCAACAGCTTTTATTATGTAGAAATGCGAGCCTCCTGGACCGAATTTGCAAGATTAGAAACGTTCAATAGAAAGAGCATACTTTGAAACACTTCTCTAGGGGATCTAAATTGTCGGTAAGATTTTTTGTGACAGATTTTATGCAAAAATCGGCTATTTTTCAATGGGAGAGATCGCCGGAAAATCGGTCCCCAGCGTTCGTTCCCCAAGAATCATCATGTTCTACGTTCTACATTCTTCGATATTCTATTCATGTTTAATATTCTTCTATAACTTTGCTTCTATTTCTTTGTTTAAAGGGACAGAAGGGGATTTTTTTAGGATACGAATTTCTCTCAATTTGATCGGTTGTAGAACACATAAAGAAAGTTTTTGGACATAAGTAAAAAAGAAAACCAAAAAGAATTTTTGAACTTTCCTGTTACGGGCCTGCTATCCTAATTGTCCCCATCAACCCAATCAACCCTTATTTCATAACGACGGCGTATTCGGCTTATTCACTTCAGTGTGACCGATTGGAAAGCATTCCAAATTACCATATGCCAAAAAACTAGGGTTCGAAAACACAGCGGTTCTCGAACCACATGTGTCGCCTGCTTTCGCGATCCTCCTTTCCTTTACTCCTGTTTTATAACCTGACCTCAGATGACCTTTGCCAATGACCCTTGACCTTATATGATATTCCATGTTGCATTCTCATATGATGTTGCATATGTTACCCGCCAAGTTGGTGTTGCAATGGTCTTCAACAAAAACACCACCTTGCAATTATGCCAATTTAGAGTTTTAGAAGAAAGAACCCATTTTATAACTTGACCTCATATGACCTTTGACCTTGGTATGTGACCTTTGACCTCATTATGAAGGTTCCCAAGGGGCTTGACACCAGTTTTCTGTAGCAATAGGACTTTTACTATCTTTAACAACTTAACAAGTCCAATTTGATGTTATCATCAACGACCATTATACCTTACCCTTCATATGACCTTTGACCTTGGTTATGTGACCTGGACACCCTATTATAAGAAGGTTACAAGGGAATCTGGACCCAAATTTATATTAAATGCCCTTTTTACTTCTCCAAAATGAGGCCAATTTGATGTTTTCTGCCAATTTTATTAACTTGGACATCATATGACCATTTAGCCTGTATCGACCCTTGAACAATTATTATCATATAAATATTCCCAAGGGGCATTTATGACTCAAGTGCTATAGGCCATTGAATTTTTACTTCTCAAATGAAGCGCCAATTTGATGTTTTCAAGCCCAGTTATAAATTGTCCTCATATGACCTTGGTAGCTATCTGACCCTTGACCAAATCATATGAAGGTTTTACTAAGGACCATCTATGACCATTTTTCTGTAGCATTTGGACTTCATTCTCGAATGAGCACTTTCTTGCTAAACTTTCTACTTTCCTTCAAAAACTTTAACTTGAAAACACGGTACCCGGTCGGGCGTCGGCTGCCTCCCTGCCATTCTTTCCGGCGACACAAAAATGGGCGCTTCTTTCTGGAAATGTCCTGTGTCTGCTTTAGAGAGTCTTTACATAACAAACAGGTTAAGGCTGACTCAGATATCCCAAGGAGTGTCTGCCTCAGTTCTAATATCGTGTTTTTTTGCATATACATATTTCTTGTCCACGCGTCACGTACTTCATCACTGTGTGAAATATCTAAGCTGCAAATCGATGTCATTCATCAATAGAAAATCCACCACTTATAAAATTCCGGAATCCAGAATAATTTGTTATACCCAGTATCATATGGTACTGTTAATGTTCTGCCTTGACGAACGAAAACGAAAAATCTGATTACTCAAACTTTGGAATTGAGCATTTATAAGTGACTATCTTTAAGAGCTTCTTTAGGTCTAGTTTTGCTATTTTTATATTTCTACTAAAATATTTCAAAATCTCTGAGTCAGCTTTTAAGTAATAAACCCTCTTTATGCTATCGTGGAACTACCCGATAACCGAGTTGGCCCTTCAGTAGGCCCATAAATAAATATATTTCCCGGTATAGCCTATTTAAAGAGACACACTGGCACATGTGAAAATAGTGCGCCCTCAAGAATTTTTTTTTTTTTTTAAAGTTGATATTTTTGTGAGGTTGTAAAGCTTTTATATACAAAAGCCCTCACCCAAAATGATTAAGACCAATCAGCGTCTTATGGGTATAAAACAGAACGATTTTAATAATTTAACGTCGCAGGCGCG
Organism: Ophioderma brevispina; assembly: GCA_023653785.1. Taxonomy (NCBI): domain Eukaryota; kingdom Metazoa; phylum Echinodermata; class Ophiuroidea; order Amphilepidida; family Ophiodermatidae; genus Ophioderma; species Ophioderma brevispina. The sequence goes on from JAMKCH010053299.1 coordinate 28,020, forward strand.
TTTAATTCAGGCAGACGACAAAAATGCGTATTACCACCAGACCACAACGCACACCGTCTATAGTTTCCCCTTAATGCACACTGTTTGACCCGTCTATAGGCCGTTGTGGTTTTAATATCAGTAGTAACGAGTCAAAAATATTCATGTAATATACACCTTTGTTGATTAAAGTTTATGGAAACTAAAAGTGGCCTACAAAAATGACCTGCATGTCTTTATCCTCATTTCAATGTCCTTATCTGTTTGGGGTATGTTATTTTTATTTTTATCCTGTTCTCCATGGCCTAGACTATCATTTGGAGAGCAAATTGAATAATTTCATATTTTGGGGGTGAAATGTGCCAGTGCCGCTTTAAACATTGCAATCGTAATACAAATAACCCCTTTGTGTTTTCTCATTTCTACAGCTACATGTCGTTGTCGACTTTTTTGTTTCTTAATTTGGAGATCTCCCCTTGATCAATTCCCACGGAACTTATCCCCAAAAATCCCCACCCACGTGGTAATGTTGAAGATATTCCAACACAAACAAGAATTTTTGGTCTCCCCCCGCTGTTCCTCAAGCGTTGCGCACTTTCCTTGCCCAAAATAAAATTTGGCCCTTATATTCATTTTTCCCGCATTTTATTTTGCCCGCGGAACCAAGTTTTTTGTCTTGATAGTTGTTCTACACGCTGTGCGCACACCCACGGGCCCTTGCCTTGTACCTACATAAAAAAAGAATAACCCATGATTATATTCGTGTTCATTGGAAAGGAATTCCCCGTTATCAAATATTCGCGTGTCAAAATAATAAATGTTCGGATGAGGTCAAATCGTGCAGCGGCTTCCATTAATATGCAACTCTGGAGCTGCCATAGCAATTTGCCCACCTTTATTAACGCACTGTTTCACAATCCGCGTGCAGAATGCAGATATTGGGAACATTAAAGCTGCCCTTTTTTGCATATGTGTAATGATAGCAAGACTTGTGTTGTCCGACGTTGAACTTGACAAGGAGATATACTTAGTAGTCTGCAGAGAGAGTTTGCTCATGATGTGTTTTTAAAGCCAAGTTGTTAATATGTCTACCATATCGCGTGTCGCTGCCTTGTTTTCCACACCTTACTGGATGAAAGTGAGTTAGAAATCAACAAACACTGGAGTACATGCAGATAAAATATTATTTTATATAATGCCGTGACGTTTTTCTTAGCTTTTCTTCAAGCTGTTAGAGTAATTACAATCAACACTGCTATTAAGGATCGAGAGTCTGCAGCACTATACTCTATTGGTATGAAACGCAACCGGTTAAGAGCGCGGTTAAGAAGGAGGGTTAGCGCGAGAGCGTTCATGTCATTCACCCTTATATGACTCACTGTACCCCTATAAACGGTCTAATGTGCCACAGATAGCTACAGATCTCAATTCTGGTACAGACGTATATTAATATTATCACTAGTGAGCTCAGATTTTTGACGGGCTCCAATGGTAATGGTAGCTGGAGCCTGCGTTAGTGTGTTCGCCATTTTTACCGAGTATTGGATGCAGAATAACCTAGGCCATCACGCTGGACTATGGAATTGTGTGATGTAATCTAGGTGAAATGTTGTTGGCTGTGGATGATGTGGCTAATCATG
>JAMKCH010053301.1:0-10243 GCA_023653785.1 Ophioderma brevispina
GATATGCTTCATTAAATATGAGAGTGCAAAATCAGCTTGGTCCGATTTCTGCCTTGAAAAATGAATGACGCAACATGAATACACTGACTTCAAAGCACATCTTTTTCCATCTTAAAAGGAAAAGAAATGGATCTTGCTGTTTTATTCTATTGAATATTGAGGACTTCGAAATTCCTGTCAACGTGCGTTTTACGTAGCGCTCATCGTTGGATCTACCACAACGGCTATTCTAACAAGAGAGATGTGGCTTGAGTGTTGCCATTCTGGTTCATTATGGGTCAGTTTGGCATGCTGCAGGGAGTCTCTTTTCCGATTCGCCCCTGCTTCACTATTCATGCAGACCTACTATCAGAGGTTTTTCGTTTTGTTGTTGCATGTTTTTGATGTTTATTATGTCTACACAGAATCATAGGTTTTCTTTGGGAATTCCACTATGGAAGCATCTGATTGGTTTGGTTTTTTTTAGCATTTGTGTAATTTTGAGAGGTTAGGTTTGATAGGTAAGTGTTCTAATGAAACATGATGAAAGTGAACTCACTGATTAAACCATTTGAAAAATCATACACCAAAGTTTGATGATCATAAAGACAAGGTTCACACTTTATTGACAATAATGATGAAACTCAAAACGCGCGCCGATTGTCAATGTCTTCAGTAGGTTTAATAGGAAATCAATAACTGCCAATTGTGGAAAGAGGACCCAATCCGATTTTGAACTCTCCTTTTGACAAGCATATCTTTTGTTCTACATTATCAGATTTGAAGTGAAATAAACGGCAAATGAACGGTTATTTATTTGGCTAAGACATACCAAACAAAAGATCCAGCATACTTAGTTTCTAACAAAAGTCTTGTCCAGCGAGTGTTCACATTTTGGGGACAGCCTGTTTAATTTCATACTCTGGGTGATGTCAAGCCACATTCTTTTGTATATTATAAATTTCACCAGAGAATTTCTTCCCTAAATATTAGTGACAAGTCGAATGTATATTTCATGCTGCATTGACTCGAGCAAACAATGAGCAGTAAAATCCGCTCGATAGCAGAGGATAACCAGCTAGCCAAAAAACCGTTCTCTGAACGTTTTGTGAACGTCTCGTTTACGTGTGCTGAGTGTCCTCGAAACGTTTTATGGACGTTTTATTGTGGCGAAGTCAAAACGTTGTAAGAAACGGCATTTATAAACGTTTTCTTAAAGCATGAGACCGTCCAAACGTAAAAGTACTATTTGATTAAATGCCTAATTAAATGTAATAACTAATGGAAAATAAAAGAAATGCATGTTATTCTGTAGTGTGTAATGATGGGTTAACAGCATTGAACAATTTTGCACTTGGGATTTGATAGGCAGAAATTGTGTCACTTTACATCCTGGAGTAGAACCTGCGACCTTAAAGCGTGGAAGTCGAAAACTTAACATTACACAGTAGCAACGGTCTAACGAGGTTCATTCGATTAGATCGTATAGATCGTTTAGCAGTGCGAGTGTTTTAACTAGTTTTCCCAAATATTAAGTGATTTATCTATAAAGTAGCCTTAATATAGACATCATTTTACCTAACGCTAAATAAACCTTAACATCACCCTATATGTTACTGGTGAAGTTTTAAAACGTTTACAAAACGTCTGCAAAAACCGTGCTTTGTGTTTATGAGGTAACAAATACAGTAAAGGATTTTTAAATTTATTATGCAACGTTTTATGAAGTATAAACAAATTAATACACATGATTTGAAAAACGTTGTCAAGTTATATTACAGAAGTTGCAGAAAAACGTTAACGAAAAGTTTTATAATTTACCACACGTGATAATGAAAAACGTCTGGGAAAAGGGGACGTCTTGATGCCGTTAGAGAGTAAACCTTAGTCATGCACCATTGGCGATTAACATCTGGAACCTTTCTTTTAAGGTCCTACCGTCAGGAAACGGATATAGTATAACAAATTATAAAATATTTAAAACTCGAAAAAATAACGTTCTGAAAGGTTTAAAAAATACGTTTTACGAACGTTGCAAACTAACGTCGATATGTTGGTTTACTTTACAACATTCAGAAAACGTTATCTGAATGTCTCTAAACATACCTGCTGCAACAAACTGACAAAAATTGTTCAGTAAGCAAATATCGCACTCCAAATATCTCGAAACCGTTCTTCTAAGGTCTTAATAAAACCATGAGAAAATCCAAGTGTAACCGCAATATAACGTATTATAAAAGTCGTAAAAAATACGTGTCTTAAAAACCGTTTCAGAAAATACGTTTTCAGAACGTTGTAAAATAACGTCCACATGTTGGTTTATTCGATAAAGTACGAAAACGTGTCCCGAAAAGTTTTAAAAACACCACAAAGAAATTAAAACATATGAAAACGTTTAGAACGTTTATGAAACTTTTTTTAAATGACCAAAACGTTAAAAAAACCAAACAGAACCTGGGAAAACGTTCTCGGAAGTTTTGGTGTTTGCTGGGGAAGGCACTTCAAATTATTTTAAGCAGAGATATTGTTATTACCCATGCAGTCGAAAGTTATCAGGTGCCAGCCATCACCACCCCGATAAGATTGAGCTATTTCACGAATAAATAAACCCTTGGGCTTCTACTGTGCGTTCAATTAAAGGGAAAGCAGCGATTTGTGGATCCGCCAGCAATCGAAAAAATCATCACAAATTCGTATTTTGGTATTTTTGCTACTGGCAGGGACGTGCATAAATAACATGCAAGGGCTGGGCTTGAAATCGTGTATTAAAGACACGGACCATGGACGTGGACCAAATAACCAACTGTATAACAAATCTGTAGCCCATCTGGGGGGTAAGGGAACACCAAGTGTAATCATAATAAATTATTACGTATCACATAACTGTCTGCTCCCGCACATAAAACGGACATTTCTAAAAATATATAAAATGTCAACTCAATTTCTTTTACACAATAATCAGAGACCAATGGATATTATAGACTTCAGCTAACCATGAGCTAAAGATAGTACAATGGGCTGGGTATGTAGGGCCATTGTGTATAGCCAGTGTTACCACCTCCACGATTCGGGTGAGGACCAAATTACCAGCCTTTCTCTCACAATAACTAACCAGTGTACATTAGAATATAGGTCGTTGGACACTAAATTTCTTCTGAAAACGCGGTAAATTGAATAGAAATGAAGTTAAGCAATAAGTTACGGATTTTGGTTTGCCAACAAAGTTGTGAGGTCAAAGCTTGACAGCACATTCTCTCATGATGTTTGTTCATTGTTTCTTCCTTTTCTAATAAATGCTGAAAATATGGCCAAAGTTATTGAACACGCCACTATAGAAGCTCAATATTATTTATCTGTGAATGAGGTGAAGTATTTTGTCTTGAAAAAGTACTCAGTCTAAAATTGGAGAGCGTAACAGCTGGAATCTCTTCAGCTGCGCGACATATAACAATGGTCCTGCACTACCAGATGAAAGGGAATTTAAGGGTTTTTCTACACCGAACGGGCCGGTGATTGAAATCTTAACAGCCATTGTTGAGGAAGTTTCCTTTTTTTTACGTGTATCACTAGTCACGGATATGGGGACAATGAAATTGAATGGACATTTTAGTTTTTTTCAAGAAAAATGTGCCAGTTTATTTGTGGGAAACAGACGATTATATGATTTAATTAAATTAATTATGAATTAACACTTGCGTTTTCCTAGCCCCCCGATGGAGACTACAAAAACAACCACGCATAGAGGAACATGTCCCATAGGACGAAAAGGCAGTATTTTATTGATTCTGTTAATTTCTATACGTGTGTATCCACATTCCGACTTGAGATAAAAAAGTCTTTCCCTGTGAAAATCCAGATTTATACGTGTAATATGTGCACACAACCAAATTCTTGATCTTTGTTATCTGTACTGGTGCTAAACCACCCACTAAGATGTTTAGTGTAAATTGTGAGACTCCATCACTGTATTGTCCTATTTGGGGAGACGGTAGAGTGACAAATTTCCTCAAATACTATTTTTTTCATTATTTGGTGTTTTCTCCACATTAAAGTGGAGGTGCAGATATTTCTCTTTGATGTAAAATGTTACAAAAATGCATGCCATCCATATTTTTATTCTCGAGAGCTATCGCGATTACCCCTTTAACCTGATGCGTTATTCACATTTTTTAAAAAAGGGAAACAAAGATGAAACAAAATCATGAAAGAAAATATTTGGCAGCTGTGACCTAACATCGACATGTGCAGAAACAAAACTTAACTTTACAGTAACTTGCAGGCGTAACCCCATTCTATTCAATGTACCTGCGTTGTTAGCAAGAGGTCGCTAGACCTTCTTGTGTACTTCTAAAAGCTGGTGGTACTTGAATAGAATAGGTCAGCAAAATAAGTTATGGATCTGCTCTGCACAAAATGTAAGTCACAGCTTACCAAGCAAGATATCTACAATGAGTTTTGTTCACATTCGTTTTTTTTAAAAAAAATGATGAAATATACAGTCAAAATTATTGACTGACAATAGAACCTCCAAAGCTTATATTAATCTCGAACGAGGCAAGCTCAATCTAAACTGGGGCACTATAACACCTAAAATCTTTTCCCCGCTGCATGTACAGTAACAATGGCTCTGCATTTCCAAAAAAAAGGGGATCTGAAGTGCTTTGTCCTCTGCATACCGGGTGGAGTTACTTATCAAAACGCCATTATTTGCTGAGTCAAGTCCATGTCTATGGTCAATGATATTAGAAAAGAAAGGTGAGGTGACATTTAATTCATCTTCATAAAAAATTGCGCAACCGTTTAAGAGGGACATACCATAAATGGTAATTATAATATTATTTAGTAAAAGAAATTGAGATGGCCTTTTTATTATTTTCATAAAAATGTTGCACCTTTACGAATGACATACCCAATAAATGGTACCTTATTATATTTATAGTATTTATAGTGTGAAAAAGGTTTACTTGGCGAAGTTGTAACCAAAATTAAAACAATATTTCCTTTGATCCCAAAGCCAACATGTAATTCAAACTGGTGAGGGCCCGGAACAAAAGTGCCAGAGTATTTCATAAAATGGTAACACAATAACGTCGTACAAGCACAAACAAAGAAAAACGGTTGATCCTGTTATTCTGGTTATGATTAAACTCACTTTTTAAAATTTGCAGATGACAATTGAAAAACGGCACTCACTGTCAAAGCCACACATAAGGGGTCTTTGTCATCCAGCCATAATTGAACTAGGTACTACCATACCTTTAATGTAAAAGCTTGTCAAATCACCAGCTCTCTCCCTGCAGTCTATGACCGTCTCGACCGGTAATAAGTGCAATGATATGGAAACGCTAAAAAAGCATGGTTGAGTGTCATCAGAAACCGTCGTTTGCAATAACAGCACATTTTTTGGAAGGGCGCCCCCCATTTTCAAAATTTGAGATTTTTGAACAGTTGTGTTGGTATGGTTTTGTAGTAAACTATACCTACGAATGTAATGCTCAAAAGTGCGTATTTGCATTAAAAGAAGCGTTTTGTAATTAGAATCGGGATCCCCGTTGAATTTAACGGCGGAATTGAAAACGCCAAATTTTGTGTCCATTATAAAATAGTCCACCTCACGAAATAATGACCTCTAACTTGCAAGCCTCAACCAACGGAACAACTAATCGATGAGGGTAGACCGTACATGGAGCTATTTCCCGACTATTTTATATTGGAAGGCATTTCCAGCAGCGGTTGAATTATTATCGTGATCTCCGCGATTAATATCTAATACAAAATTCTTCTTATGAGACACCACAGACATGTTCGAGATTTACCATTAACAGGTTACCTTACTAGCAGTTAGCAATGGCCACGTGCCAAAAATCTAATTTTTTGGGAAAACCGTAAGGTGACAACTGTTCGAGGTCATTCTAGGGCTGAAAGAAGAAACTGATTCTTAGAAAATTGTGTCACTTGCTTTTAAGTAATTAAGCGTTATCATACATTTGTGTAAGTTTTTTATTTCCATTTTTCTAGCGCAAAACGTGTTACAAGTCACACAGTCAATAAAGTGGTAATAGCTCTTTAGTTTTGAAAAGTACACACTGATATATGATGGAATCAATGCAAGTTGAGTTTAAGATACCACGCCGGGCCGAAATTTTTATCCACGCCAATTTGTATGTAAATTAACACTCTAAACTGGCCCTCCCACAGATGATCGTTTCTCCCATTCTCTTTATGCCTATGGAACGCCCTTACATGCCCATGTAGCCTCAAAGCAGGAACTTGCAGGGGCTTCAACGGAGGGTTTAATGTATCTTGGCGCCACGTTAGCGTTACTAATTAGATTATTGCTGGTTAATGCCCTGATTAGCCTTGACATAAAAGGTTAGGCACAGGATGACCTTGATGAACCATTGCTGGTGAACAAATTGAATAATTTGAATCATTTTAACACTGAGGTTTTGGAAACGGAAAAAAAGCAAAACGCCAAACCGTGTAGAGTTCATGGGAAACACACAGTTTTCTGTAATCAATCGGCTCTCAATTTGCTCGCGAAAATGCTTTTTAATCAGATCTCTAGCAATCCAAAAAAGGACTCACTTGTAACAAGACCGGGCTCTGTCCCTGTCTGACCTCTTAGTTCATTTCATTTCAGATTAGAAGGGCGTTCTTTCTGTTCTTAATTCTTTTACACATTCCATCGTCTTTTTACTTACCTGCCTTTTTGTAGAGGGTCTGTGTACTTCCCTCCTTAGAGTGCCTGTTTAGATGGTCTTACATTGACTGAAGTGATCAGCTTTTTCAATTGCAGACCATCATGACCATAGGGTTAGCTGGGGTTTCCTGCATCCTGTGCCTGAATGGTGGTACCATCTGTTACTTTCATTCTCCAAGGATTTGCTGCAAGTAGCTTCCAGACTTTTGGAAGGAAATTGGGAACATATAGATGATGAACTCCCATGTCAGTTGGGGTACAATAGCATATTGTATATCCATGGCTTCATAAGCCACTCAGTTGACTTGCATTGGTTTTGTTGAGATTGCTGTCAGCTTCCCGCGGAACCGCCGTTGAGTGGACTTTGGTATAAAAGATGCTGTACGTCTATTAGGCAGAGATCCATTATGCACGTATTGCGTGTGTTCTTGCCTTGTCGTTTTGTTTTGCGTGGGGGACAAATTCATTCATGGAACGAGACTTGCATTTGCTTGGGTTGGCTTTCATAGTCCGTGTCCACTTAAGGAAGTTGTTCACTGTATTATTACCATGTTCTTGACAATCCTGTCTGCGGCTCCTTCCTAGCTACCAGGGCCACGTCATCTGCGTATGTTCTGGCAGATGATTGATTGTCAGATTCCACTCATGCAGTACCCGAGGTGTTTGACAGGTCTACGAAGATCTCAAGGAACATAGCTTGCAACGTCCATTAACAATATGAGGACTAGCAGGAGAGGGGACTAGCCTTGCGAAAGATTCTATCATGCATGTTTTTCAGTAAGTTATCATTCAGTTGTTTTGACACATGAACAGCTCATCAGAGTACTAAATATGGATAATCTAATGTGTCTTGCCAAAAGGCTACCACTCTAAAGCAAACTGTATAAGGTGTGTGTAGAGTTCCCATATTTTTTTTGGGGTGCGGCAGCCATGTTGGTCAGAATTGATGATTATTCTTTTGGCATCTTGGGCATTTCAGTTTATAATGCTTGTGTGTTTCACACACCCTGATATTTATTCATGAAACTTCAACTGGATGGTCAAGTAAATGTTTTCTGTTAGGTAGTTTTTTTAGGAATACCCATTACGAGAGTTACCCTAGAATCGTCAGTGTGAGGGCTGAAGCAGGAGGGATACTGGTGGTTCTCTCCTCTTGTGATATAAGGATGATTTCTCCCGTTTCTCCAGCTCACAGGTATTTATTTACTTGCCCTGAACCGGGGCCATAGTATTCTGCTATGCTGTTTAGTCTCTCCTTCTTCTTCTTCGCGACCATCGTCTTTTTCCGCCTCTTCTCCTTCTTTCTGCCAAACGGCTGGGCCGATATTGACCATTATCATGCGTGATTGTCCGATCCTCAATAAATATTGATTCCTAATCGCATGATAATGATAAAATTGATGATTTGCGCCCAATTTATTTGGCTCGCTATGGTTTTAAATATTTTTTGCAACTCATAGCTCGACCAATAAAGTTGGGCTCAATCGATCCAATCTTTTATTAAAAAATCGGGTCAGAAAAACCCCTGACCCAAGCTACATCATGGTGGGTCATAGTTTGACTTTGACCCTCTTGCGTAGAGGTCATAGAGTCAAAAACTACAAAATCTTGGAATCCTACATTCCTCTACAGATAAAGGTGGCACCTACTACTTCTGCTGAAATTCTGCATAGCACATCGTCTTGTGTCATTGTAATAAGTTTTGTATCACAGAATTAATCGGAATCAATTAAACATTCAAAATGGGCGTGCATTATCTAATTAATATGCAAATCTATAGCTATATCTCAAAATGATAACACTTGGATAGGTGATGTCTTGCAGAAGTTGCGGTAATGTCAAAACGAATCATGTGACAGAATATTGGCCCCATGGGTGCACGTGTAAGATATGCATATGAGTACTTATATGCAAAAACGCTAAACCTCATCAACCAAAGTAGATATTTATCGTTCCATGTGTTACAAGAACCACTGTAAAAAGCTCATTTTCTAATGTGCAACACAGGGGGTCAAGGTCAAAATGTTGTCATCTAGGGGTCAAATATAAAGAGCTTATTTGACCTACATAGCTCCTAATGCATCTTGTTAGGTATCATGAAAAGTGAAAAAGTGTCCACCTAACCCCGCTCTAAGAGCCTTCGTTAAGGGTCAAAGGTCAACATGAACTCGGGCATGTATCTCCTGAGGTCAAAACTAAAAATCGTCTGAAAAGCCTACTTCTTGCTAGAGATTAGGTTCCTGCTGATGACGAAACTTGCGCATGGGCATCTTCTATGGCTCAGTGTCTACTGTTTGGTGCACGATAAGCGATCGTGCTCTTAACATCAAAATGGCGCCATATATAATTAATATGCAAAAATGTTTATAGTCCAAAAACATAAAACTTAGTGAGGTGATTGTCTGTGCAAAAGTGGCGGTCACAAATTTAAAGACGAATCATGGGACAGATATTGGCCCCAGGGGTCACTTGTAAGATATGCAAATGGCTAATTTATATGCATAAAACTATAACTCATCAACCAAAGTAGGTATTACTGTCAAATTTGGTCACACGAACCACTGGATAAGCTCTACATATCCATGTGCACAACATGGGGTCAAAGGTCAACATGAGGTCATCTAGGTTTTTCAAATCTAGTAAAATCAGCTTAATTGACTAATCTAACTATGTCCATCGATGTCAGGCCTTCGATGCAAATGAAAGGTCAAAGGAAAGGTCACAACCACAACTCGACATGTGGCACTATGACTTCATCATACATAACTGGCATAGTCTCCTGGAATTGTCTAGTTATTTTGATTTTTACTTTGCCACAATCTTTACCCATGGTAGCCCGATTCAGTCGACACTGATCTAACACGGGGCCTGCAACCTAATACATCTAGCAAATTTAAAATCTACAAAATACTAGTATTTAAATAATATTAGTCTACATTGACTACATATCAGTATTAAGATACGATTAAAAACAAACAAACACCAACCATATTTAACATTCAAATATTAAATAATATAAAAGCAGGTTTAAAATAGTATCAAATTTAGGGTACACATGCAAATTTGGCAGCTGTTTAAAGACAATTCCAAATAATCTGTGGTAGTAGGCCGGGTTGTTCTACGCTTATTTTTCTACGCCGAGGTAGGGGATGCCATTTGTACCTGAAGACGGACGCAGGCTTGTGCTCTCTTTTCCATTTCAATAATCGATTTCTAATCAGCGATTCATTCTTTTTCTCGGACAAAGGGCAGCGTTTATTCTGTTGCGAATTTCTTGCAAGTTTGCTGGTGGTCCCTTCCCGACTCCTTAATTTTACCCATAGGGCGTAGTCTAGCGAGTCAAACTTGGGGATCTTCACAAAAGAATAACCGCTGTATTTACAAGCTCAGACGGACAAGAATGGTTCGCAAGTCGATTATTGAAATGGAAAATGTAATTGAACGCAAGACCTGCACAGTCGGGGCCTGCAAACTGTCTTAGAAGAGGGCAGCTTAGATGGAGTGCAGAGCAGCGCAGAAAGTATGCAATGTGGACCAGATCCTTGCGTTCCTACCTCGATT
>JAMKCH010053302.1:0-21562 GCA_023653785.1 Ophioderma brevispina
GGCCTGAAAATGCTTATTGACCGCATTTGAAAAGTTTGGAAGTTCATTGAACCAAAGTAACATGCAAACCCTCATTTTTTATGAGCGGTCAAAGGTCACATATCAAGGTCAAAGGTATGTGAGCTATTCATTCACAAAACGCGATGGCAGGCGACATAAAGGGTCAAGGACGATGTATTTTTTTTATTGAGATAATGTGAGAAGTGACTAAAAAAAAAATCATTTAGTAGTGTTCAAACTTTAACAAAAGAAGTAAACACTTGGGTTTACCCATGACAGTACCATATGACTCTTTGGGTCAACCCAAGAGGGTGTTTTGAATCCATCCCATGATGCATGCAATGTGCCTCTACTTACTCTACGAAAACACATGCATACTAGGGATAAAAAAGTGTTCAAAAAGTTCAAGAACCAAGGACATTCATAATCATGCTAACAAAATCCTTAAGTACTAATGCTTTGTGGGCTAAAATGAGATTTAAGTAATGGTTTTTATGTGTTAAGAAATAGGATTTTTTATTTGGGATCCACATGACCCTATGAGGTGAAAATAACCCCAAAACTGGTGTATTGTGGGGATTGACTCAAAAACACCATCTGGGTCACAACCCAAATCACAATGGTTAATTTGAAATGTTGAACTTAAAGGGCCACAAAGAGATTTTGAGGATGATAAATTTGTACTTGATTGCGTAAAACAACCTACCCAGAAGAAAGAAACGTTTCCAAAGGTTTATGAGCAAACTAAGTTTGAAAGAAACCACAAAACTACACCCCCTAGAAACGCATGTTTGGATTTTTATCATGCAGCTAAGAAAATACTCAATTATAGGTTTATATTAACATAACACGTGCGGCCCTTTATGGGCAAAAGGGCGTAACCTCGAGTTCACCTTTACCGAAAGGGTTGTCCTGCAGAACACATGCATTATGGGATCACCAGTTTTCTTTTTAAATGTTGAGACTAAGTAATGCTCACAAATATATATTTTTAAATATGTATCCATATATGCCATTGTTTTTGCGGAAACCCGTTAAAGGCAAAAAGGTGTTGTACACTTGAGTTGCCTTTTGCCATAACAGGCCGAGTGGCCTTTTTGGCTGAGTCATCACATGTTATTTATTAATGCATTGGTAAGCATTCTGGATACACACAAAAAAAACTCGTTTTGAAAAAAAAGGGCGCCTTTTCATGGAAAAGTCATTGTCTCTTTAAGAAAGGAAATGGACATATTTCTACTGAGAATTTCACACATATACCACTGCATCAGACAAAGTCACAATATCGTCTGTGTTTTTGTAACAAAAATGGGCAGCAAATGATGGGGTGGAAACGGGGGATCAAATTTGATTTTTCCGATCGTGCACACCTTTGAGCGCGTGACCTGACTGGGATTCCTGTGTATGATAAAACATGTTAGGTATACTGTTTCAATTTTGTATGTATGTTGATTTCTTTGGTTGGATCAGAATAGGCCTATGTATTGGAAGGATAGATCAAGGGATTCATGGGTTTTAACTCGTGCCAATAATTGTCATATTCTCTATCCAAAAGCTTGATATGATGTAGGCCGCACACATCTGTCAAATTGTCACTATTACATCAATTCCGAGGAGATGGGTCTATCATATTTTGCGCATAGTTCAGTTGGTGGAGTATGTTGCCATGTTCAAGGTTGATGCTTTTCAAGAATAGTGTTCAGAAAGGCAGGATGGAAAAAGTATTCCCCATGAGGATGGTTTCTAAGTCTCATTTCTGACCTCTGATACTATATTTATGTTCAGGGTCACATGTTTTAGGCATGTGAAATCTCAGATTTAAATTGAATTTGCAGCCTCTTTATGTTTTTGAATAGAGATTTGTTTCCCTCCCTTGCTATGTAGCAAGAAATATTTTACCAAATATAAGATATTTTAGCCTCATTTTACATACCCCTGCAGTACACTTAAAGACACTATCAGTGATTTGAAAAATATTTGAAATTTGCAGGAATAGCTTCAAAGTGAAGGATAAGTCTGTAGAATTCTCATAAGTTACCTTTTCCAGCTGTAGAATTGATAGAAAAGGAAGAAAACGGCAGTGTTCAAGATACGATTCTCCATTCAATTACGTGTTGTAGTAAGTGTCCGTTCGGACAGTAATTACTAAAATCTCTGATTCTGTTCTTATTGGGTTGCTTCTGGTCTTATCATTTGCAGGGTATGTTAGGATACCTGTACTTGTTGCATACATGCAAAAATCTGATTTTTGATGATTTTTTCGATTTGCTGATTTAGCAAATCACTGATAGTGTCTTTAAGGGTATCAGCCACCATTTGCCCAGAAAGGTGAGTGATAGAATACCTACACTAAGTTCAGTATCTGTTTAACAACCAGTGGCGGCGCCAAATCTCCAAATATTTGATACTTTGCCCCCCCCCCCAGAATTTCACTTTTGCCCCCCCCCAAAAAAAATTCACTTTTTAGCCTATAATATAGGCTATTGTCATCACAAAAAAAAAAAAAAAAAAAACCAGAATTTCACTTTTGGGCCCCCCCCAATTTCACTTTTGCCCCCGCCCCTGTTTTCCCCAAGAAAAAGAGGTCTGGTGCCACCACTGTTAACAACATGAACAAATATACTTCAATTAAAAGCCAGAATTTTCAGGGGAAAGGCAGATTTGTCTATATCTAAAAGTTATCTGCTTAAGTTAAGTGGTAAAGCTGAGAAAACACATTTTTTTAAATACAAGCGATTTTTGTATGTAATTTTGAGAGATGTAAATTTCAGGATTTTTGGCCATAAATAAAAAAATTATGGAAATGTAAAAAAAAAATCAATTTCTGAGATCAAAGTGTTAATGATAACGGTAAAACTGCATCAAAAACAAAGTAACAATTTATTTTAGAGAAGGGTTCTTGTACCCGAAAATCGTGTAAGAAAATACGTTCCCCGGAGCTTCTCCAGATGCTACGCTAAAATTTGGCCTTCCCGTCGGTTCAAATTTTGGATTTTCAGGAAATGGGATTACTGCTCTGTTACATCTCTGAAATTTGAAGAAAATGACTGATTGCGGCTTTAACAGGTTACCAAGCACTGCCATTAAAAAGTGTGTAGATACACCAACTCCACTCCATGGACAACAATTCAAGATGGCAGCAAATGTATAGCAATGCACATTTGAGTTCAGAATGTACAACACCAACTCCACTCCATGGAAAACAATTCAAGATGGCTGCAAACGTATAGCAATGCACATTTGAGTTCAGAATCTAGAACATAGCAATACACATCTAAGTTCAGAATCTAGAACCCCAACTCCACTCCATGAACAACAATTCAAGATGGCAGCAAATGTATAGCAATGCACATCTGAGTTTAGAATCTAGAACATAGCAATGCACATTTTAGTTCAGAATCTAGAACTCCCAACTCCACTCCATGGATGACAATTCAAGATGGCTGCAAACGTATAGCAACGCACATTTGAGTTCAGAATGTACAACACCAACTCCACTCCATGGAAAACAATTCAAGATGGCAGCAAATGCATAGCAATGCACATATGAGTTCAGAATCTAGTACACCAACGCCAATCCATGGACAACAATTCAAGATGGCAGCAAATGCATAGTAATGCACATTTGAGTTCAGAATCTAGAACTCCAACGCCAATCCATGGACAACAATTCAAGATGGCAGCAAACGTATATACAATGCACATTTGAGTTCAGAAGCTACAAACACTCTCCCCCATTTAACTTCCTTGGGTGTGTATAACTTAAATTTGACAGTCTTAAACTTCAGTTTTTGAAAGAAATTGAGGTCCTTTACTAAATTCATTTCTAGTGGGATTGTTGATTTTTTTGTCATTTTATGAGCATGATTAATTTGACATTAACACACATATGTTTCCAATGTAAATGTGGGCCTTCTCCCAGGGGGCATCTTTAACAAATTTCCAAAATGGTAAAAATGACCTCATTTCCATCGTTACTAAAAATAATCGTTTTAAATGTATCATACTTGTTACCATAATTGATTTTAAGTGTGAAAATGACAGAATTTAAGTGTCAATACTTGTGCTGAATCACGATAAACATGTCATTGCTAATAACTCGCAAATTATGGGAGTAACATTTATTCGTAATTATTAAGAATAAATGTTACTCCCATAGTTTGCATTGGCCAGGTGTTTAGTGTGTAGAGCGGAAAAATCCAATTTGACCCCCCCATATATGGTGATGCCCAAAACTATGCTCATTGAAATTCTTTTGGGCACCTCAATTTTGGTTACGCCATTTTCGGAGAATCTGCATGTCTATTTTATATAGGTCATTGTCCAAAATTGACTAAAAGGTCCAGTTTTATCCTTGTAAGGTTGCTTTCAATCTCATTCCTTGCAGGGTATGAGTACGATCCTGTTACTATGTATGCAATCAGTTTAGGTGATTTTTGTCAATTTTCTGATTTAGCAATCCCACAATTACCTACAACATCATACCTGAAATTGAATAACATTTTGCATAGGGTGACCCTTAAAGGAAATTAATAGCAGGTGCTAGAAATCCTGATACACCTTAAAATTAAAAAATAAAAACTTTTTAAAACAACTTATGAGAGCTTACTTTCCTGGGTTACTTTCATGCGAGTTCACACGCTTGTATTTCAGTGATGATATGGGTCTCAGACAACCCCTATTACATCTGCTTTAATCAACAGAAGCTTTTCTATTTGAAAATTAACATGGTACTTCTCAGTCAGGATTTCTGATAATCAGACATATTCCTTTGAATATGAAAGAGAAAAGGCCCCATCAAATAAGACTTCTTAAAATAAAATTAGGAAAAAAAAGAAAGCCCAAAAGTCAAACCTGTTTTCTTCTTGTAATGGTCCCAGAGGAGGCAAGACAGTTGTTAGGATCCAATCATTGCCGGTTTCCGTCCGTGAATGGATTCGAGAATCATTTCTATTGCCTTGGCAGCAAAATTGGAGTTAACTTGACATGTGTCAAATGATTCATATATTGGCGTGTGTGTGTTTAGTTGCTGGGCACGCGATTGGCTATGTTTTGATGATTTAACCATCAATTCATTGAGGTTATTGCTATCGAGAGCGGCATGTCTTATTTTCTCTACTAGTCGGGGCGTTTTGCATTTCTGACGAAAAGCAGCCTAGTGGGAGTCAGACAAATGGGGAATCTCGCGTGTGGGCTTGATTGTTAAATTTCAGATGACGGGGAGTCAGTTTGTTGGTAACTTGTTCTTTGTCAAGTTTGGACATCATTTGATGCCGCGATGCGTCTTTCTTACTGAATGCTATGGTTATTATGTGTGCACCTATTTACCGGTTCTAGTGGGGTTCTTAGGGCGAAAATGAAACAGTGAGCATGTTACCATATCTAACAAGCATGCAAGGGCTACCAGGGACTGAGGTCAAACACAAGTTGCCAGTTCATTTTGAGTAGATTAAATGCCTAAACCAAACCAGGAACACATCACAATTTTGCAGAGCCTTTGAATTTTCACATGGAATGTGGGAACTTGATTGTGTAAATGACTTAAAACCTTGAGTTTAATAATGAGACATGAATTAAATAATAAATATTTTAAAGTTAACTTATGGTTTTCAAGAAGAAGGTCCTCTTGGAATTAAAAATATAGGCTATTTTAAAAAATAGTTTGTTCAAATATTCCCGACTTCTGAGGTAAGTGTGACCATGGGCCGGTTAGTTAGTAAGGGCTCAAAATGCCTAAAGTGCTACAAATTGATTGTAAAACTTTCAATGTCAATTAGTGAAATGGTTTTAACTTGAAGATGTTTACCAGATGATCAAGAAGGCCATTTAAGTTATGTTAATAAATCGGGGTATTTTGCAAACCAAGTTAAAAATTAATCGGCAACAAAAGTACGAAGAGAAGAGGAGACCAAAATTTGCCTAATTAGTGTATGCTGTGCTTAAAGTGTTAGCATAATAACTCCATTGGTGCAAAGGGATAGGCCTACAAGATAATGACCCTGTTGTGATTTGCCGTTTGCCTTTTTGAATATTGCTCCATAATTGCTATTAATGCAAATAGGGTAGTTTTATAATTATTTAGTGCCTGGTGTGGACTTTGTTCCCACTGACAGTTCCCTAAAGGGGGCTGTCAGATGGCGGAGCCCTGTCAATTTTTTCGGGAAAGCTTTATTTTTAAGAGTTATCTCCGATGCAGTTTAATGTTTGTAGGATGGCTCCGTTTTCAAGTTACGAAGCTTTAAAGTTGACTTTTACTACACATTTTCTTGCAATATTTTTTTTAAATCTCCATATGGACTTAGTTCCGGCTGACAGTCCTTAAATTGGGGGCTGTCAGACGGCGGAGCCTTTCAATTTTTTTCGGGAAAGCCTTATTTTTAAAAGCTCTATTCATGAGGCAGTCATAAATAGGTAGGGGCTCAGTTTTCAGGTAAAGAACCTCTTCAAGTTGACTTTTACTTCAACCTTTCAGGTCATTATTTAAAAAAATGCAAATGGACTAAGTTCATACTGACAGTTTCCTTTTAATTTGGAAGGACTTCAATTGATCTTAAGACAGTTATCCATTGGCTGTATCCTTCTTGAGGACATAGGTTTATGCTCATTAATTTAAAAAAGAAAATTCCTCCCTGATTCAAGTCAAAATCTCCGATTCCAAGACAAATCTCCCTGATTCCAAGATCCAAATCTCCCGGATTCCAAGATCAAATCTCCCTGATTCCAAGATCAAAATCTCAATGATTCCAAAATCTTCAATGTTGGCAGCTATGGAAAGGTCATTCAGGGGTCGTTATTGGAAACTTGGAAGTGCTATGAGGGCCAGGGGTCATTTTGGGGTGCAAGGTCATCCAGGGGTCGTCGTGCTTTGATATATTGGATAGAGTTTTGGTATGGTGTAGTTGGCCATACAAGTTTTGTGATCACGGTTTCGAGGGGTAATTGGGGGTCAAGGTCGTCAGGGATCCGTTTTGGGTGGTAGCTTGGCCGTGCTTTTACGTAGGATATGAGTTTTGAATGTGGTGGTAGAGTGTCACCGTACAAGTTTTTGGTCAATTATTCAGGGGGTATTTTGGGGGCCAAAGGTCATCGGAGGGTACGTTATCGGTAACTTGGCTTGGCTTTGATATAGGATAAGAGTTTTGTATGGTGGTAGTTTTGCCGGTCCGCGTAGTTTGGTGTCATGTTTCGAAGGGCCAGGGTGTAATTGGGTTTGTTCAAAGGTAATCCAGGGGTCTTCATCGTGGTCGTGCTTTGATATATGGATATAAGTTTTGGGATGGTGGTAGATTTTCGCCATACAAGTAGTTTTGTGAATCACGTTTTTAGGGGTTCATTGGGGGGTAAAAGGTCATCAGGGATCGTTTTGGGTTAGATGGCCGTGCTTTTAAGTATGGGATATGAGTGTTGATGTCGGTGGTAGTTTCACGTACGAGTTTGTGCGTCACGTTTCGGACGGGGGAATTTTTGGATTCCAAAGGTCATCCAGGGGTCGTCATAGGGTAACTTGGCCGTTGCCCTGGACGCATGGCATATGAGTTTGGTATGTGTGGTGGTAGAGTTTTGATGTACGAGTTTTGTGGTCAAGTTTTCGAGGGGTTATTTTGGGGGGTCAAAAGCTATCCTGGGGCCATTATTGGGTAACTTGGCCGTGCGTCATACCCATGCTTTTTGACGTATGGATATGAAGCACCTGGGCGCTAATTAGGTAGAATACCTCCAGTATAATATCTAGCAGGTATGCTCAGCTAGTGGGTAATAGGGGTCATTCAAGATCAAAGGTCAAATGGGGTAACATTGGGTTGGTGTATGGACATGAACTTGATGCCAAAAATCTTAAGGTAATAACAAGGTATCAGGGTCATTCAAGGTCAAAGGCGGTCAAATGGGGGTAAACTTAGTGGCCAGGTGAAACTTGGTGGGCGGGGCTTGTGAGAAAATTTAAAGCTCATGACAAGGAATCAGGGGTCATTCAAGGTCAAATGAACCGCAAAAACTGAGAGTCATTTCAATCCAGGTGATCGCAAAAACACCAGGTGATGCCAAATCCAAGGACCGCCTAAGAAAATACGATTAAAGAAACCACGGTTTCCAGAACTCTATTGGTATGCCACAGGAATGCCCCACTATTGGCCCATATGCCTTTGACCTCCAATGACCCTACTTGACCTGTGACACCCCCCAACATCAAAAAACATTTATTCAAGTTTCCAAGTGAGTTTATATAGACCATCAAAAACTTCTCAAGAAAACCAATGGCCAAAAGACCCATGGGTCCTATTTGTCAATTGACCTGTAATGACCATACAATGACTATGACCCCCACAAACATTCCCATCCCTAACCCTCCCAATTGATGGGTTTCTGCATCATGATGCACTCGTTTTTTTATAAGAGAGGGACAATTTTATTTAAAATTATTAAAGCATTCCACAACTGTAGGAATGTCTATTGTCACTCGTTCTCATATTTTTAAGAACTGATAAAGTCTTGAAATTCCCCGAGCCTCTAGAGTGACCTGTCATTCCGATTAGTGATACTTGTGGTATTTCTTTCAAGTCACAGATCTTAATCATTGTTGTCTTTGCATGAGTAACTGCAAGTCTATCCTGATGCAGACAATGTGCGTAGGATATAGTACTGTTTACAATCCACAATTCTAGGCTGGTAGTCTGAAAGGGAGACTAACTTTAGATCCGGGTTTAAACCAGGGTAAACCAGGGTTAGTCCATGAGTGGACCCTTTTTTCTTCCACATACTCCAAAAATGTGCTGAGCGGGTGAGAATCTTCATGATTGCCTGAACGGGCCATCCATGAGAACTTTGTCTCACTTTTTAGCTTTACTTTCACCACAGTATTTGAAAGAAAAAGTCCACTCATGTATGACTAACCCTGGTTTAAACTCAGGTCTAAAGTTTAGTCTCCTTTCAGAATATCAGGCCATAGACCTTTTGTGTATTGTGCGTTTCTCTTGAACATTTTTTAACCGTATCCAAAAGGCCAAGCTCTGGTTAGTTTTAATCAGGACTCTTTGATCTGAAAAAAAAGACAATTGTGTTCGTACACAAGCTGTGGAATTGCAGAGTGAGAGGAGTGAACTACAAGTCTGGTGTTGGGGGCATTCACTAGCCTTCCCATTCCCATGGGGAAAATCCCACTATTTATTGAGGAATTCACTCAAGTCATGAAGTGCCCGGTCGCAAAAGTAATTTAAATTAATTTTTTCCAGTAATTTAAATAACCTTCCCAATTTTGCCCGTCAACACATTTTTGATGTTGTCCGATAGGAAAGACCTATGGCAGCATAATTCGTCCTTATGTGGGTACAAGGAGGGTCAAAGGTCATTCAGAGGGGTCACTTAGGGTCATTAATAAACTTGTGCATAGTGGGTATACAACTTTGTGGTTTAAATGTTTAGCATTTTAGTGCAGTGATGGACCAAGTTTCATTCTTGGCATACTTTCACATTGATGCAAAAGGTCTTATGTGGGGTCATATGAGGAGGTCAAAGGTCATTCAGGGTGACCCTTAGGGTCTTTGATCACATAATTGGAGGACCTATTTGTGGTTGTGCCCGCTGCACAATTTAATTGTTTAATGAAATCCCCTTCCCTTGTGCGGTCCCACGATAGTTCAAGATTTGGATCCAGTGGATCCCATACAAGGTTCTGATTTCATTAATAGCATGGCTTGCAGTAACAGCGTTTCCTCCTCCCCACCATAAAAGCGAAGCTGTCAATAACTGGGCTGAACCAGAGCCAATAAATTAAACTGGCATTTTACGTCTGATGTCGGGACAATTTAGCACCCCTGATTGAATGCAGGACTGAACTGCATAGCATATCTGGGCTGATTTATATAATACCCAATGTTTACTCAGTTGAAAATATGACACTAAAATTAATTATGAAATATAATTAAAAAGCTAGTGATAGTTCTAAGATCTTACAGTAAGTCCTATGATGGGGATGAAAATGAAAATTTAGTTGTCATTTTTGCTGGATTATGGCTACACAGTAATGCATTTGCATCTGTTCTTATAGCCATAGAATACTAGCCACATGGTCTGTGTAGAAGACGGTCCTGAGCGTGGTTTAAACAATTTGCCCTGATATTTTCATCTATACTCTATTCTATTTTTTTTTTCTGTTTTAGCTAAGAAATTTGACACAAAACGAGCAATTTTAAATGACTGTCAAATATGGCAATTTAGTGTTAGATTCTTAGCTTGTATTCCGAAAGGAATTTAAAACTTTAGAACCTGGGTTTAAACCATAGTAGTCGTATATGCAGTGGACCTTTTTTCCTTACAGTAATACTGTGAAAGTTTTAAATGTCAACTGAGAAATTCCTCCCTTCCTGGATGGGCCATACATCCATCCAGGAGAGATTTTCTCACCCATTACTGTGCATTTGTAGAGATATGGTGGAATGAAAAAAGGTACACTCATGTAGGACATCCCTAGGTTTAAAAAAAACCAGGTCTAAAGTTAGACTCTCCGAATCAGAATACCATCCCTAGACCTTCCTGTGGAGTCTGCTTGGATTCATCCCCCTTACAGATATACCGGTTTAATTGGCCCACATTTAACCCTCGTCTAACCAAGGGGGGTGGTTACCAACCCCCCCGCTTCAGGTTTGTTTTTTCCCTCCCCGCTTGTCTAAAACCCCCTTTTTGGTGTGGCAAATTATTAATTTAATTGTCAATTTGACATGTTCCGCTCCTTTAATCTCCAAAAACAAACAATCCCCCTGGTATAGGTAAGATACAGGGTGATCCCAAAGGGAGCGCTAGGGGGGGGGGGGGGTTGGTAACCACCCCCCCTGCCTAGAGAAGGTACCACATGCCCTAACACAACACATGAACATCACGACACTTGGATTTTGGTTAATCCACTAGATAGCTATGTCCTCCTCTTTTCCATTGAATACAAAATGAGTGACCAACATGCCTAGCATTACGTCACATACGTCATAGAGTTCGCCATATCAGCAAACTTGCCATTTCCATAGACACACACAGTGAAAAAAATCAATTTTTTCGCCAAAAGGTTTAGGAAAATCCAGATTTCCATGCGTTTTTTTTTTACTCTACTTATGGGAAATGACGAGTTTTATATAATGACAACATTTTAAAAATTTTTAATTTTTTAGGTTTTTTCTTTTTTTAAAATTAATATCAATTTTCCACCCGATCATATCAATTTTCGTACTTTCCTCAACAAATGACGTCAGGTGAACGTCATAATGGGGATGTAGTACTTTTTTGGTACTCAATGAAAGAAGAAACTCTAGCTATCCTTTGGTAGCCAAATTTCCAGGAATCGGGTGTTCAGTATGAAAATCACAGGGGGGTGGTACCCACCGGCCCCCTTCGCTTTTGTTACAAAATGGCTCAGGTAGACGAGGGTTACGGCTTATTCCAAAAAGGTGGAGTTCTCTCACGGAGATTAGTTGTGATCCCAAGACAACAAATTAATCACTCACTATAAGATCAGGAATTCAATACATGCCCACCTGTATGTCTTTCTGTTTCAATTAATTTTTATTCCCCAATGTATACTCTGTCCAGGTTATTTATTTTCTCCCTTTTCGCAGGGTTTTACCGTTGCTAACACGTGTGCTGCAGTGTACGCACTCACATACGCGCCAGTTTGGATCGGTTCACGCGACCGTGATGGTTTGATCTAAAAGTAGCTGTTGTTGTTCAACTTGTTGCTATGCTGAGCGTGAATAGCTTGCGTACGGTCGTGACCTAGACGCGCAATGGAGAGAAAATAAATACCAGACAGAGTATAGTACCATATGATACCAATGACGATCCCCTCCACGTTTGCTTTATTCTTAAAGAATGATATACAGCATCACATGGCTGACAATTTTTATTTGTTGACATTTTTAAAGTAGTTCACCTTAACACAATTTTCAATCAATGAATTACGTGATTACAATGACTTCAAACATTCATAGTAAAAGAACTAAACCCTGAATATTCAAAGAAAATGACACAGTGCCTTCACTTCACGGTCACTTAAGCACGAAAATTTAGGTTTCAATTTTGGCAAGGGATTTTTGCTCTTCCTTAAATTTAGGATACTTCCTTGTTAACTTCGTCTCAAAAGGATTTATGGCATTGATAAACGCCTTCCCAAGGACCGAAAACTGTTAATACAGATGCTTCCGTACAATCACTTGTATTAAATCTTCTTTGTGACATTCCAAAATACATTTAATTTATTTACTTCATTCCTGATCAATTAGGCCATTACTCTACATACCTCCACAAAGTTGTGTGTCCTATTTGCATGGTTTCTGCAACATTCCTTGATTTTGATCTTTTTTTTTTTCAGCAGCAGTGTCTATTCCAGACTTATCATCAGAAAAGATAAATCTTTTAAAGCCCTTTGGCTATTAGAAGAGGAATAAATGGATAGGATCTTGTCTTTCCAAACTCATTTGTGTCATTAGCTATAAAATATTTTGGAAAAAAAAATCAGTGTATCTCAATGTCGCCCATTATTCATGTTTTGTAGGCTCAGCCTTGGATACATTGTTTGGCATCATTTTTGAAAAACTAGCAGGTATTTCTTGAATAAATATCGAGAAATGACCTAGATAATATTGAGCTTCCTCCATTTTATCCTGTTAATATGGTAATGCTAACAGTGCAATAAAATCATACACATAAAGGAGATATTGACGGTAATTTCATGATCATAAAAAGTGCAGATTTGTTGGCCGAATAAAATCATCTGGGCAGTCTCCAAATGTCAAACTCAATAAAAAAATTGTAAATTGCTTCATACAATCTTGTGTTTTTATTGCTCCAGTTAAATCCTGTGCACATTGTAGACCCGCCCAGTAGAACATTGTCACTGTCAGTAAAAACGGAATTTCCATCATTTCACTGGTTTGTGTTACTGTACATGTAGTTTTTAAGTTCAAGATTTTTTGATGGAAAATTCAGGCATGTACTTGTTTTCAAAAATGTTTGATACTTGTATCAAAATTATTGTAAGCTAATGATTCCCTGTAATCAGTGAATAACCACTCCTGAGTTTGATAAAAATGGTACTCTTTTACCTGTGTAATAGGATGGACAAAGATTTTTTATTTTTGCCTAAGAGAAGCTGATGTAGCAGAATAAGTAAAAAAATAAAGAAAATAACAAATGAGCATCTCTCCAGTTTGTGCTGGCAACAGATGCAGATAAGATAGAAAAACACTGACTTTTATTATTGTATATTAAGATGTTGTTTTTATGTTTGTGAAGGCATGTTTTGGGAGGGCAGGAGCATAATTAATTTGAAAACCAGTGGCTTCCAACGAAGGTACTGTCCTATGACGATTGTCATGTTAACTGTGCTTCAAGTTGAAAATTGACCCCTAAAATATTGCGCTTCTTGCAAGATTTGATGTCTAATATGGAAGTCCTAAAAAAAGTACAGAATTATTGACTCACTGTAAGCTTGGTTTTATACATCACTGCATTGCAGTGATTGCATTCCCTTACCTGCAGTCTCTATCCCCAATGCTGCATGGCAGTACGCAGTGAAGTTAACATTAATTTAATGAATTTGCAGTGAGTTGCACTAAGTTGCAGCAGGAGTGATCAATATATTGGTAATGCAGTGCACAGTTACAGTGAAATAGGAATGGACCTTGGTGGTAACTTGATTCTCAAACAAGTCAAGATCAAACTAAGTTTTTAAACCAGAAAGGGCAGTCTACTCTATTGGAACTTTCATAATCAAACTTGCAATTCTTCTCTTTCATTCTCTACAGAATATTACAATTGCTCGTGACAAGTGGGAGTCACACCCGTTCACTTATTGTCTACCAAAGATATCGACAGAGTACGGCAGATAGCCCTTATTGAGCTTAATGCTGGTTGACCGACTAAACCCTCCATAACATCGCCATAGAAAGTCCAGCAAGAAAAAGTTTAAAGGTAAGAGGTCAGAGGATTAAGGGGTTGTTACAGATGCTACAGTCAAAAGGAATACCTGTAACATTGTCAATGAGAGTGAGGTTCATTCTATACTCCATAAACCTAGAAGTACAAGTAATCAACTAGACAACTCCAGGAGACTATGTCCGTTACGTATGATGAAGTCCATAGTGCACATGTCGAGTTGTGGTTGTTGACCTTTGACCCTAACGATGGATCTTAGAGCGGGGTTACTGTGGACACTGTTTCACTTTCATATGCTAACAAGATGGCATAGATGTAGGTCAATAAGCTTCTTTTATATTGACCCTAGATGACCCCATTGGACCTTTGACCCCATATTGTGGACATAAGAAATAGAGCTTTTTCCCGGTTTCTTGTGAACACATGACATAAATATCTACTTTGGTTGATGGAAGTGATAGCGTTTTTGCATCATTAATTAGCTCATTGCATATCTACACGTGGACCCTGGGGCAAATATTCTGTCACATGATTCGTCTCGACATTATCCGAAACTTTTGCACAGACGTCACCTATCCAAGTGTTATCGATTTGAGATATAGGCATTTTGGTCTTATTATTAAGATAATGCGAATTTTGAATGTTAGTGAGTTCCGATATTAATTCTGGGTACAAGCTGTAAACACTGACCAAAGACGATGCTCATGCAGAATTTCAGCAGTAGCGCACATTCTCTGTAGAAGAAGGAGGCCTCAAAGATTTTTAGTTTTTGACCTCATGATACCTACGGAGGTCAAAGGTCAACTAGTACACCTGATGTAGTTGGGTCAGCTGTTCTTCTGACCGATTTGGTCATATCGGCCCAGCCGTTGGGCAGAAGAAGGCAGAAGAAGGGCGAAAAGCGATGGTCGGAAAAGAAGAAGAAGAAGAGAAGACATAAAACAGCTAAGCAGATACTATTGCCCCGTTCACGGGCATAGTAATAAACTCCACACAAGTCTAAACAAGGAGACGTATACGACAGTATTTGTGTATGCAGTGTAAGAGAATTGTTCTGTCATACGTCGGCGTAAACGCAGTCTAAATCGCGCGCGATTGCATGGATTTAGACTGCGCCTAAGCGCGTTTGGTAGTAAGGCGCGATAATGATGGCAGCGCATCAATTATTTACTTTGTACTTAGGTTTACAGAGTATACTGGTGACTGTTTAAGGGGTTTTTGATAGGTTGGTTTATGTGCATCTTTGATTGGCATTTTAACTGGACTTGGGCTACTCTGAGCCCAGCTTAGCTAAGTGGTTCATTGTTTTAGTGCTAGTGAAGCTGAACCATTTCCAACTGCTAGGGAGACATAGGTAAGCGGCCAGATCTGCCCTTGGTTTCTAGACATAATGTCGCACCTCTAGGCTGCTTTCAATGAAATGCAACACAATAGATCAGATCTGCCACAAAATTGTGCTGGCTGGCTGTCAAAACAGGCCAATCTTTACCGCTAAAAATTCAAGGTGCTAAATTCAAGGTAATGGTTAAGGCAGGGGTTCCAATAGGCGGGCCCGCGGGCCAAATCCAGCCCGCCAAACATTGATATTTGCCATAACTTATCTAAATATAAAGGGAACAATAGAAGTGCAGGTGTATTTGGCCCTCAAGTAGGGAACTTTCAGACGTGTTCGGCATTATCTGGCCCTCAGCTAATATAATTGAGAACCCCTGGGTTAAGGAGACCAAGAGTCAGAGATGCCAATCTCCTTCCCTCTCCCGTTTAATCGGATATCCGATTTTTTTACATTTCTGGGTTAAAAATCCGATTTTTCGATCTTTTTCGATTTTTTACTTTTTCCGATTTTTTTGTTGATCGTAGATTGAGATTTTTAACGAATTCTTGTTTATCATAATCTGATCTCCCAGACTCTGATGCACTCAAAGTACATCGGAACATCGGTATATTAAAAAGGTTGCGTAAATCGCGCTTTGTATAAGAGGGACTGCATAAATGCAAAGCCTGGTCACCCTGGATGCAGCTGCTCTATCGGAAAATACCGACGAAGCGACAAAATGAACGTGCAAATTGAATTTACAAGCCATGGAAACAATTTAAAAGACATCGAGAAGTAAAGGGCACGTTTCAATAGCGTTTACTCAAAAAGAAAGGCGATAACTTGCAGTTTTAATTATAGCGAGCGGCCAGCCTTGAAAAGTCCTCTAGTGTTCGAGTTACCCCTCCCCACCGTACGACAAACACAACCACCCTTTATTGAAGGATAATATAACAGATGCAGAAAATGATGGTGTGTAAATATTTGGGGCAGGGATGATTGCTAGCGAAAAAATGAAAATTTGGGCTGCAAGTTAAGCGAAAGTATTATTTTTTATATTTTTTAAGGTAAAATATTCAATCTTATTTTATAGTATCCTTTTTGTTATTGATAGGGCTTAACATTGCCTAAATGCTTCAGGTAATACTCGTTGTTGTGGTGACATGTGATAAAAAGGATGCTTTTTTTAGGAAAAAAGGTGATTTGGGGCTAAAATTCTATACCCTTTATATTATTGAATAAAACAGAAAGGGCTATAAGATAAATGTCAGAGATGATAGTATTGCATGATGATTAAAATTTTTTTGCTAAGAAATTAATAAATCTTGATATTCTTAAGTTTTTAGCCAAAAAAGTGATTTTTTGACCCAAAAAACACCCCTGCCACCAAAATTTTTGACCACAACCATCCTTTTTTTTAAAATATTTATTACTATCTTTCGAATAGCAGTGGTTGCGTTTTGTTGTACTGAGGGGAGGGGTTGTCGCAATTTGCAGTCCAAACCGCTCAACTAATAGGAAGACAACTTCATTGGGTAGGTTGTAAACAGTGTTAAGTGACGGCAAGTTTCAAAAATTTTGACCATTGCTGCAATTTTGAGGCTGATTGCATGGGGCAAACTGCGTCGTAGCTATCACTTGATGCCAAGGAAATGAAATGCAAAGGGAAAAGCCCCAAAGCGTGTCTTGTATCAATAATCATTGTGTTTACTTTGGCCTTTTAATACGAAAGTTGGGCTTTGATCAAACAAGCATGACTAGTAGGGAGATGATTTGGACCCAAAACTAAGGCTTTAGCCCCACTCTTCACATTTACAGTTAATTTGAACTCATTGGGAATGATATTTACTCTCAGAAATGGTCTCTCCTGTTGCTCTAAATGTGCAGAACCCCTCTGGCTTTGAAGGGGTCGCCCCCGACCCACCAACAGGGCGTGCCCCTGGACCCCATCAGGGGCCCTTAAGCGGGCACCTGGACCCCGGCCGTTAGGGGCGATACGCGTTCGCTTCGCTCCCTCCGTTCGCATTTCAGATTTTTTTTCCAACTCCCATTGGCATCTCTGAGAGGAGTAGTACTGATATAAAAACATATTCTTACAGAGGCAGGACTTCAATGCGCCAATCACATGATGGATGATATCCTCTATGAAAAAGTTTTAAAAATGGATATTTTTGGAAAAAAATCTATTGAATGAGAAGGTTATAAATGTATTCTTTACATGGGAGGTAAGCATAATATAGTATTATTAACACAAAATAATTCTGATAAAATTGGAATAGCAGTAATTACAAATGTTTGTACCAGCACAAAGCAGACATGTCAGTCAAAGGTTACCTACACCCCTGGGAAAGGGGGTAGGCACTCAACTTTGGTTTAGATAGGGGCTGCAGCACAAATCACTGTATTTAGGGGTGGGACTTATTTTTTGGCCAAGCAGGGTTTTCAGAACTTATTTTTTTACCAATTGTTTGATCTTGAGAACGAATTTTTGAGCATAATTAGAGTTGTGAGTAAAGAACTGGTAAAAAATGTCCTCAAATTTTAGCATAGAGCTAAAATTTGTGAGTTTTGTGGAAAAACAGAGGCGTCTGAAGAACTGAAGTTAGTAGTTAGTAGTAGTAGTAAAACCAAAGTTTAAATCCGGTTTTGGTCTCAGCTAAACGGGGGTGGCCGGATTCACCTCACACTGGCAGTAACTGCCTTTAGTTTACTCCTTCCTTCCACTTACCCGATTCAATGAATACTAACCCAACCCTCCTACTTCCTCCTCCTCCACTTGCTTCCTCCATGTCTTCTTTGGACGGCCCGCCTCCTCGAACCTCCCACCTCGAAATCAAGGCCCCTTAAGGCATGCTCGTCACCATGCCTCACAATGCCCATACAAACGCTACCCTATTCCCTTCACCAAAAAGGGTCCATCGCCTCTTCCAAACCCAACATCTGCATCAAGTCCTCAGTATTCATCCTATCATGAACTTCACCCCACACATCGCTCTTATCATGGCTCTCTCTGTACTCCTCAGAATCCCCATCTCATTTTCGCTCAGACATGCGTCTCGCTCCCATACAGCATCACTGATCTCAACAACTCTTATAATCATTCCTTTCATCTTCAAGGAGATCTTGAAGCATACTGAATAGGGGGTCTCAAAGAACTATAGGTGCGAACTGGGAGGGAGAACTGGGGGGTCTTGACCATACCCTCCATGTTAGCGTCATTCTTGACCCATACCTCATTTTAGGTCAGTGCCCCTCCCAGCCTATACATTTCTTGAATCAATTATTAAATTTACACAAGAAAGCCAATTTTATTGTCAACTAATTAGGCTTTAATACAACTGTTGCTTTGGTTATCATTTACTATTCTCATGTTTAGCCAAGAAAATTTTTTACGAGAATAGTCTTCATTATGCATACATTATCTTTTACAGATGAGGGCATCTTTGGTGTTCCGCTTCAAACAGTGGTAGGAAACACGGCAGACAGTTTAAGGCTGATACAGATGTACCACTCTTCTTGCAAAAAGGTAACCATTTTAGATTTACATAATTTCCAGTACAGATGGCACTTGAGGCAGGTAGGGACCCAGATTATAGCGTAAACCAGCGAGGGGGGACACCACCCCCATCCCCACCACCTACCCCTGCTCAGAACCCTTTCCACCCTGCAGCTCCCCCAAAACTAACTGACTGTACCCCTTCGGCCCCCCCCATTTGCATGGAAGATATAACACTCAACAGAAAAAAGCTTGTGTCCATGTATGTAGCAAATTATCATGCGGCAGAGATCTGCTAACGGCATCTACTGAACTGTCAGGGAATGTACCTAATTATCTGTAAAGTCCTGCGCAAGAAAGAGGTGTGAATATGCGAAGGTTAATGACGACAAAATGAGAGAGAGAACGAGAATGTGATGGAATTAGCCGTATCTCTAATGCAATCCGTCAACTTGGGGATGTGTCAACTAAAGGACGGGTGAAGTTGAAAGGTTGGGGAGATGACGAGAGAAGAAATTAACACTGGGATCTATTTGTTCTGGAGTTAATTGAAAACAGCTCAACACGATTGTGAATTTGTGAGTGTGTACAGAAGTGCAGATATGAAATGCTGAATCTATCTATTTCCAATCACTTTTTTGAGAAAGTAGAAATGCCAAGTCACTCATACGTAAGGAGTGTGTGTGTGTGTTGTGTGCGTGCGAGTGCGTGAGCATGCTATTTTGAGTGGGAGAACAGTATTGTTTTGGCAATTAAACAATTGCTCACGATATAATGTCCCCGCGGAATATAAACTGGGCTCCGTCCGTATGTCCGTCCGTATGTATGTCCGTCGTATGTATGTCCGTCCGTGATGTCCGTGATAAAAATGTTAACCTGGAACATGTGGGCATTATCTCTTTTTTTCTGGATGAGCTTAGAGAGCAAACTTGGTATATTGTAGGAGGGAATCCCTACTAACCATTGTAATTCATTCCCCCAGGTTCCTCCCTGGGTATGCAGGGGGTAGGGGAAACAGGTCAATTGAAAAGGTCCGTATTGCCAGAAAATGTCACATTTAGCATATTGTGTAAATTTATTGGAGTTCCATAAGGTCTACGATGTTGATGTAACTTGGTGGAAAGAAGCAGGTTGAGAGTTCTCGGACCTGATTATGTTTGGGGTGTAAAATATGCTAATTAAGTATTAATTTGAATAATGTATGAAAAAATTTCCCGCAAGGCTTGTGTACAAGTTTCTGGAGAGATCCGTAAGGCGTATAATGATGTACTTGGTGGAAGGAAGCGTTGCTGAGGGTTCTTGGCCGATTAGAGTTTTCGGCGTTTTTCGGGCAAATTTAAATATGCAAATGAGCTAATTAATTGCAAAATCAGGTATTGCGATTAGTTTGACAGTGGTTGACATTGGATACTCAAAATTCCTGGGCTGCATGAAAGCCTATCATGGGGGGCCACTCTTTTTTGCAATTTGAAAGTAGTGATATAGCGGTTAGGTATGCAAATAAAGCTAATTAAATATGCGTAATTGCTGTATCTCTAAACGGTACGCGATTATAGGCAAAATTCCGTCACTACATGAGACTACTAGGCCTGGTCTAGGGTGGTGGGGGGTTTAGGTGTTGGGTTGTTTAGGTATTGTGGGGTGTTTAGGTATTGTGGGGTGTTGGGGAGGGGGTGGGGTTGTTGTAGTTGCATTTATCGCATTTAGTGATCGCCCATTCGGCGGGGACATATTTTACGCATCGAGTAAATACGAGTCGCCTTGTTGCATATTGCAATGTAGCAACAGCGACGCTGCCTTCAATCAGTGCTGGATGGGATGTATAAGTCAGTAGGTTATTGAGGGTAGTTAAAGGTCCAGGTCCTTCTTTCTGATCGCTAATAGCCTAGTCCCCAGGGACCCCCAGATTTTACCTGAGTGGTATAAAATTTGGTTATCAGAAGAAAGCTACTATTTTTCTTTACACTGGAAATATTAGGGCTAAAAGGATGTTTGGTTTGCCGCACGTTAAGAGCGGAAAATATGCTCTTTTGCGTCAACCAAGCTTAATTTACACAGGTTCTAGGGGATACACAAATCATGTTTTAGCTCTCATCAAAACGGGTTGTGAAATATCGTGCGAAATTTGAGGATGGTATTTTGGGTGAAGGCCAATTCTATCAAGATAAAAATTTATAGACGTAAATCAGGTAATCCCTTTGATGTCTTCACAGATACATCTGGTGCAGAAGATTTTATGTTACATTGACCAAGTCCTTGCAAATTCCGACCATGAGGTCTGAAACAAAAATTTAACATAAATTTATACAAGTTCATGAACTGAAAAGCCCAGGCGTGAAAGCAGCAAGCATTCGGAAGGGTTTACAAATCTGATACTGCAAATTCAATCAATCTTATATAGAAAATCTCTTGGAACAAAGCCTGTTTCTGTGAACAGAAGGTACACGCCTCTTTCCACGACTTTTAATAAATGGGTCATAGAGCTCCAATTCTTCCTTCCCTCATAACCTATATTCGTTTGCCTCTCGTGGACGAGATGTGAGATGGAAACAAGGCAACGAGATGGAAACCAGTGACACTGACATGTAATGTGTAAAGAGTGTTTACGCTTCCTTTCTTTACTTGCATAGAAAATAAAGGATAAAAGGCATGTATTTAATGGGACCTAATTAGGTTGGCTCACATTAAATTGTCTGCAGTATGACAATCATTTGATTGAAGATATACGTTCAAGCAAATGATTGATGTGGACTATTTGCCTGATTTAGTGTGAACCATCATCAAGGCAGCAAAAAAACGACCTATGACCTGACTCAGATGGCGGATCATTGGTATTG
>JAMKCH010053303.1:0-10320 GCA_023653785.1 Ophioderma brevispina
CTCTATTGAAAACATAGGGTGCAAAAGTTTGTTGACCTACACACAAACCTATGGCACAAAATTGCGTAATGAAGTATTCCAATTAACTGGCTGCCACAGCGAAACCGTTCAGTTTAAGAGCTCAAATTTCTGGAGTAGGTACTATCAATTATTACCTTTAAGTTTAGGATAAGTTTTCAATGATTGCAATATGAAAGCGCATGTACCTTTTAATGGCAAAAGCACCCTCATAGCTGAATTTAACAAAAAATGGCCATTTTTACGGATGCGGTAGCTCCGACACTGCTGGAACATTTACAAATGGATTCTTTTACCTCAAATACATATGTTTAGATACCAAAATGGCTAAAATGTCTTATACTCCAGAGGTGTGGTGTTGAGTTGTGCAATGAGGTGAAACCACTAATAGGTACAAGCAACAAATGGCATGCTAAGTGATAATTCCCATATCCTATCGTCCCTTAACTGCATTATTTCCACTTTTCAAAAATCACGGAGCAGACCCGTCTTGTTTTTAGGGAGAAATTGCGCCTAGATCTAACAAGAAAAATAATGCTACCTCCTTTTTTGCGGTGATCGCCAGGTATGTAGTCTTTTCCGAGAAGGATGTTAGGGATATAGGCCTATAGCCAGTGCAATTTGTTCATTGTTAAGGCCAAACAAAAAATCAAGTTTGTTTCCAGTAGGTAGTCCAAAAACCTAAAAGTAAAAAGCACTTTTTTATTTTTAATTTTAAAAAAAAATTGAAAAGGGTTTTTCCCAGAAATGGCTCAAATTGGCTAAATGGCAAGTCAAGACAGTTGCAAATCATACTTGATTGTCCAATTATTAGTTTATAAAACAAAAATATTGATTTTGGATCACTTAGATATCAAATTTAAATGTTCTATCATCTCTTTTCACATTTTTATCTGAAAATGCAAATTTCCTCAGTAAATAAAAAAAAATACAGTAAAATGGCTCCAAATTAAATGCAAGTGGCCTACTACTGGCAACAAACTTGAATCCCCTGCTGATGCCACTACTCCATCAACCACTGGCTCCACCACCCGTCACCCAACCCATTGGATCCTGTATCCATCAATTACCCGACTACCCCCACCCATCAACCAACAACTCCACCACACCATGGAATACTGACTTTGTCCTTGTCAACCACTGATTTCAGTACTCCATCAACCAGGGGCAGCAAAACGCTACAAGACTAACTAATATAGATTAAAAAAAACTAATTTTTGCACAATTTATTGCTTAAGGTGGTATATCAGGGATTAAACATTAAAATTTAGATGACATTGAGGATTAGGAAGGGCTTGTGTATGGCCCAGGCCAGGGAGATTAATAACAAATTATTTACAGTACACATTAACTGCTGTTTTCTCAACTTTATTACAACTTTGAAGAAAAATGAATTTTCTTCCATTTGACATCTTCCCCATTTTTTCAATTTCCAGAAATTGTAGAAGCAAAACTACATCCTCTATTGACCTGATATATATATGGTCAGAGTTATTAAACCCTGATCTATGTTATGAAGCTAAATTGCATTTATATAGGCATTCCCTTCCTGTCAGCCACCAACTCACCACCAAATAACCATTTATTAGGAAAACTTCTCCAACTGTTAACCACAGATTCATGAAAAAGTATTATTCACTGAGCCTGTCAAAACGAAGTACTTATAAAATTTTGTTTGTACAGGATCTCCTGCAACATTTTTTTTTCAATTTTGGTTTCTGGCTTTCCTAATAAACCTGTACCGGGGGGGGGCTGATTTCAGGCCCAAAAAATGGGGTCTCCAAAACTATGTTTTCAGAAAATTTAAGAAAAGAAGCTGCGATGTCCCTCAATTTACAGCTACTTTTTGAGGAGTTAGGAAGAAAATTTGGTAGAATATGGCTTTGGACATGAAAAGTAGGGTCTCTGGAAATGAAATGGTCCTAAAATGGGGGTCACTGGAACTGAAAAAGAGCCTGAAAATGAGGGTCTTATAGGCGGCACATAAATATACTTCCTCCCAATGTAAGAACCCCCATCCCCAACCTGTACATTTAATTGTTTTGCTGTCATACCCACATTTTTAAACATTTTAATTTTTATGTACCACATTTTTTACCATTAACATTTAATTTGCAATTTACACACACACGCACACATGCAAACACACACACAAATGCACACATACACAACAATTCATAAAAATTATGAAGTGGCATTCAAAAGAGAAAAAGAATCATTTTTTAGTTGTCATACAAAGAAAACTTTCTAAATTTAAGAGGTAACATACTCCTTGTGTGACAAAATCATATGTTATTGCACTACCTCTTACCTATACCTAGTGTAAAATTACTAGGGTGTTGCTATATGAAAGAACTGCAGAGTGGCAGGGTCTGACCCTGCAAGGCCATCTATGCCAAAACAAACATCCAGGCCAAAACATAAGCACATGTGGTGTATATTACTTACACTTGACAGTTACTGACCTTGATGTCCAAAAAACAGTTCCCTGTTTTCTTGGTAGAGACCCTACTAACAATGCATGCAAAGAGTCGCCAGACAACTACAGTTGTTGTACAGAGTATTGACTATAATTGATTTTTAGTCTTACAAGTAACAAGTGTTACAAGTGTAACACTTTCTGTGCGTTTCTTGATAGTTATGCCCTGTTTCTTGTGTGTTAATGTATTCCAAGGGGGGTGAGTGTTTTGGGCCCTATAGACCTTTTCCTGGACTCCTCCATATCACTGTTTTGTTTTCATACTGTGTAGTAATTGGAAATAAAGTTTGATGAACATATTGATCTGTCACCCAGCACTCTCATATAGACTTACTTCGTAAGCCAATAATTACAGTAATTGACAAATTTATCATTTTCAGTCCCTCTACAGACCCCCCCCAAAAAAAAATGAGAAAGGTCCGCTTTTTGATGTTGAAGGTCCGCTTTGTGATGTTAAAGTATGTCGCTTGCGTAAATGTTGTTGTTGTAAGTGATTGTGCTGCATGGTATATGAATGAATAAGCAATAAACAGCGGATGATACTATTGTATTACGCAGTGTTCGTGTTAGTATACTGCATTTTTTTAACGTTACGTTTATGTGTTCATCTTTAAGTATTTAACAATCCATATGAGAAAAAACCTTTTCCTTCTGTGCATACTTTTTCAGGTACAAAGGTCAGAAATTAGGTGTATTTTCAGTTTTTTATGTACAAGTCTATGGGCTGCTCCTCCACCGACTGCTCCTCCACCGACTCCACCCTGATATACTTGGACATTTTAAAACATCGCAATTATCCACTCAAATGAAATGGGACTTGTTGCATTACAGAAAGGACAAAATTAGCTACAAATTGACACCAAATAGTTTGTCATACATTCTGTACTTCATGAAATATTTTACTTTGAACATAAAATTTGTGCGACAAGTGTAATAGCTCCACCATATTTGACAGACCAATTTATGAAATGCGACCAAATGCATTTTTTTTTGCACATACTATTTTTCAAATGAGTGTAAAATGCAAACAACTAGTGATATGGAGATTTTTTCTCTTGCACAGGTTCCATACATCTTAGTATAAAATCCAAGTACTTAATCAAATTCAACCCTTATTTCGAGGGTTGACAAACAGAAAGACGTAACTCAAACTGAAAAGAAATATTAAAGAATTTCTTTAATTCTGCTGTTCATAATTAAAATTGTTCTTTGTTTATATAATGTGTGCTTATAGTACCATATATGAGCTTTATGAGATGTTTACATATTGAGTAATGAATAGATTTGCTTAGTAGAAAATACTAAACATCGCATTTCTCAAAAGCAGTATTACAGCAGAATTAAAGAAATTCTTTAATATTTCTTTTCAGTTTGAGTTACGTCCTTCTGTTTGTCAACCCTCGATTTAATTATTAATTAACTTTGATTTAATTAATCGTTAACAACAGCCTGCAAGTAATGCAATTCGTTTTCAAAGTAAACAAAGCATTACCCAACAAACTAAATGCTGTCATTCAGCATACAGTTAAATTAAAGGGGGATGGCCCGATTTAAGGATATGAAGTTGTCATCTTGATAGATAGGCCTTCACTCCAAAACCCCCATCTGTAAAGTTTCGCGCCGATATTTCAATCCGTTTTGATGCGAGAGCTAAAAACGTGATTTTGTAAGCCCCATAGAGTACTCTGTAAAATTAATATTGGTCGACCAAAATGGGGCACATTTTCACTCATAACTTCCAAACCAAACATCCTTTGGCTCTAAGATTTCACAGGGTAAATGAGAAAAATAGTAGCTTTTCTGATACCAAAATGAGGACCACTTCCGGTAAAATCTGGGGCTTCTGGGGACAAGGCTATTAGCGATCCGGCCATGGACCTTTAAATGACCAAACTAACTATTCCTTTTCCACTAGAAAATGCTATATAATTAGCAGGCGGTGGCGGCCAAGCTTCATTCATAGCGCAAAACTGCCGAACGAGTCATTGGACGAGCCTGAACAGTGACCGAAGTTGAAGTCACTGTGCGCGTTTATAAATAGATCAGTGAGTGGCCAGTGGGAATTCCCGTACTGAGCCGCGAGGCGATCTAAATTGCCTTGCTTTAGTCGGTGGTGCATAATTGTGCTGCAAAACTATCATCAAATCTTTTTTTAAAGACCGGACATGAGAGGATTGCTACATACAAGTCAACGAATCATTCCACGGCGGTGCATAGGCCCGTGCATAAGCTACTTGGTACATGGTCCGCAGCCCCGTCTGCAGCTATAAATAGCGATGATCCCCGCGATTTGAACCTGGGTCAAGCAAGCTCGTTCAAAATGGATCCGTTTGTAACGTTATTCATACCAAAAAAAATACTTACACTGGAGTTGATTCTTCACCTTCAACGGATTTTTTGACTGGAATGCTATATTGATATTCAACATATTTTCGACTTTAGACTATTGTCAAGTTTTCGTGATTAGTGCTAAACCTATGGGAACGGCCCCAAAACGACGCCATCTTGGCCGGCCCCCCCGTATAATTAGTTACCAATATTGGAGTGGGCTGTATAGAGGGCAAAATTACTTTTTTTGGTTCTTTTCTTTAGGGATGATTTATTGTATTCTATTATTACCTATAGCAACATGAAATGAACACAATATTTTTGCCTCTGGTCCAAGAAAAAGTGTGCAGTGCCCTCTTATTTCATGTCCTTAAATTTTGTGGTGGGAGAGGATTTGAGCAGAAAGAAAATTCCCTATAATTTACCCTTTTTCAGGTATTTTGCAATGCTTTTGATGTCATGTTAAAGAAGCTCAAGATTGCTACTTAATTTGAAAGTTGCATGGAAATTGGACATTGCGTTTTCTAAAAAATGACGTTTAAGGTCAGAATTTAGGCAACGAGGGCGTATTTTCAAGTGTTTTCGATCATGCTTTTCATTTGCGGTTTTAAAGTTTACCAGCCATGAAGATACCAGCTAAAGAAAATGTGGAGTACTTTATACATTAGTTTGTCTGCAGTGCTAATTTCAACTTTCATTTAAAAAAAAAAAAAAAAAAAAAAAAAAAAAAAAATGCATTGACCCCTGTACAGCATATGAGGAGAATTGAGCACTAAAATGAGTTGTGCTACAGGCAAAACCTATAGGATATAGAGTGCTCAAATTCTTGTTTGCAGGTCAGTTGTGATCATCTTTGTGGCTGCAAACTTAAAAAAGCGAATAATGAAAAGTGTTAAGCGACAAATCCGAAAAGCGCCCCCGCAAATTTTTAATAACAACGTTCACTTTTGAGAAGAAACCGCAATGTCTTCCATTTCATGCGCTTTCAAAAATAGGTATCTGAGCTCATGAAAAATTTGTATTTTAACACCAAATGCCCTGCAAAATGCCTGAAAAAGAGTAAATAGAGGGGTTTGCTGCTCAAATCACTCCCACCACAAAATTAAGCAAGTCATGACACAAGAGGGCGCTGCACTTTTTTCTGGAACCCCGAGGGCAAAAATTTTGTCATTTCACGTTGTGAGATAGGTATAATAGAATCCAAAAAACCCAGCCCTAATGAAAAGCAAAAATGACTCCATTTATAGCCCACTCCTAGTACCAATTAACTAATTAATTTACTAATTAACTTATTCGTCATTTGATAGGCCTATTCGTCAGGGATTGTTGATTTAGAATGAAACATACTGTTCAATAGCAAGTGTATATGTGGAATGATTTCAAGAATTCAAAGGCCAATATCATGATGACATTTTTTTATAGCATAATACCATACTTTGAACACTCCTGTATGTGTCACATTGAAGGTGTGGTCATCTGCCAATACATGTTAAGATTTTAAATTAACTGATCAAAATTCTACAATTAAGGAACCTAAGCCCACAATTAAGTTGATTATAATTATGTACCAAAGCCAAAAAATATAATGTGTAACATAAAATATGGGCATCATTATAAGTGTATATCTACAATTCCATACCACCCTGTACAAAAACTACTTTGTTACCTGTCCAGATCTTGTCTGATTTTTCTGAAGATTTCAGCAAAGTTACCAATGTTCTTACTGTTTATTAAAATGGATCATTGGATTCTTAATAAGGCATGTTAGTTCACAACAAAAATGTCCCTTTGGCCACCCGTATGCACTTGGCAATGGTGTGAACGCCTCTAGTTCTGTTTGTAAGACTCTTGCAGGGACTACTGTCTTCAAGATTTTTCTATCAGGTAAAACATATTAAGTGACAAAATGTTTGGGTTTTTTGTGAACCCTATGTGTTTTCTCACACACCCGTATATCAACCTCAACATTTGCAAATATAGAGTCTTACACATTAGCTTTCAGAAAATAGGAAAAAGGTATGGTTTACTATAGTGTTATACATTTTAATGCTATACAACCAATAGAAATTGATGAATTAATTGATTTCCATGATGTGATGCTGGGTGTCCCCTTATACGACAACATGACCTGTAGGAATGTTGTTTGCTTTAAAAATTGCTCACTTGGTTGACACTTAATTTGTCAATTTGAACCATTTTTGTCGTTCCAGTGATGGTTATACATGGATTTGCACTTGGAGGGGAAGATAAGAATAGATACAGAACTTAGCTACATTTACATTCCAATATATATAAAGTTTTTTGAAAAATAGGAGGGCATATATTAAAGGTGTGCAACGAGAGATTTCAACATATCAGGTGCCCTAACAAATCAAAAAGTACATGAGTTTTGACCTGATGATACAGCTTTCACCAAAAATAGCCCCACTGAAAGGATTTTAAGCTGAGAAATGTTTCTTTGCTACAAATTTTGAAATACGATTTCGTATATGAAGCAAAATACAAAATTTAGATTATGTTTTATATTGAAAAAAAATATAAGCAAATGCAAATCACCTTTTTTCTCTCTTGAAAGACCTTTCTTAGCCAAATCAAGGGTAATAGGATCTATTTGATGTCCTATCTGTATGAAATTACTATATGACACAATATTTAGGCCGCCTCAAAATCTCTCGTTGCCACCTTTAAGGAACAGGAAGGGAGAATGCAAAAAACTTTTTTTCCAAACATATCTCCATTCCTACTATGGTTTAAGTATTGATTTTGCGTCATCTTTTTCGCGTTCATGTACGCTTAGTTCCACAAATTGCCCTTCTTGAAGGTTGTAGTAAATTTTGAGGTTTCTTCACTCAGAGTTTGAATATACAAAGTCATTAATTGAGCCTTGTTACTAGTATTTTGTTCATAGCCCAGATTGATTTTGGGGTGCGTATTTCACAAACTTAGACCTGAAATGAACCCAATTTCTTTTTTGGCACCTACCGACCCCGTTTTTTTGTTACACACGCTTCAAATGTTTTTAAAGAGCCACATGGTGCCAATTGTGCTAACAGCCTCATCCCGAGGGACCCCAGATTAAGCTCTATACATAACTTTGATCTCCAAAAATTGGGCCACTTTTGAGGATACCATTTTCTCTCAAATTAACCTATGATCATTTGAAGAAACACCTGCCGGAACGTTCCGAAGGTTTTATTGGACAAACTAACATTAAAGAAACCGAACAGTTGTTTTGAACTTGCCTGCTGTTCCGAGTCCCTAATATATAAACCATGCTTTTAATTTCTGTCGTGCACGCAGAATTAACTAAATCATCATTTATTAATACATAAAGAGTGTATCAGATGGCGTTTTCGGCTGATTCAGTTCCTCATGTGTGATTGGTAAGCACTCCAACTATGAAAACAACCTGGGGTTTGAAAAAAATTGTGGGCGCTTCTCTCTGAATGTTCCTCATGTCTCTTTAAAGTATGCGCAATTTGATTTCTTTTTCAGAGTCCCCCCCGGAATTTGTTAAATGGAATTAACAATAAGCTATCCACTATAACTAATCAAGGAGAATGAAATTAACACAACATCACAATTTTGCAGTGGCCATCAGTGGACTGTAGGCAATTTACCAGATGTGTCCCTTGTCCCCACATCTTCCTCTTATACCGGGTGAAAGATAATGGCCATTGGCCAATGGTAAGTAAAGTGTCACAGAATTGGTAACACCCTAGGATAATTTGCCCAAACCCTGTGTAAAAGTAGATATATGTTTCGGCAGGAGCCATAGTCCAGGCTCCATAGACCAACGGAAAAACCTTGAAGTGCCTGGGGAAATTGCCCCCCTGATCAAGTGACCCCTGTTATGCCCCTCGTCACCCGTACAAGTCTACAAAACTATTAACATGTAGGATTAGTCATTAACTTTTATGTAATGCAACACCAAATCAAAGGTTCACCCTGCTCTTTCTCAGTGTTTGCAAGCAGTGGCATGATGCAGTGAAGATCCACGACTGTGGAAGATTGTGCAGATGAGTCCCTCTGATCCATGTGATCTATGGCATTTGTTAAAATGTTACATTGGTATCTCTGTTTATCCTTCTTCCGACCATTTCTTTGAACACAGCAGGTAAGCACTATAGTCCCTTCTCCACATAGCTAATGTGGTAAACTGTAGAAATAGATCTGTCTGTCCGTCCATCACATACACTGGTTTTAAGCAACACCAATGGTTTGTCACCTTATCTGGGCCCAGGCCCGTACTCAGGGGGCGTGCGGGGGTGTTGTCGCACCCGCCCAAAAAAAAAATCTCCAAAAAGGGGATAAAGGTCCACTTGTTTTGCTGATTTGGTGCGATGAAAATGTCCCCAAAATTAAGAGAAATTTGACAAGAAAGTCCCACTTTGTTGGTGATAAAATGTTAAAAGAGTCCCAAAAAAGTACCATTTCAAAGGGAGTTAGGTCCACTTTTCCAAAAGGTCCCTTTTCAAAGGACCCGCACCCCCATTTTTGATCAACAGTATTTTGTTGATCTATACTCTGGGCCATATGGGAAACTAATTTTTCTCTATTTAAAATATCTAATAACACGGCATTATAAAGTGCCCCTACCATGAACACACCCCCTAACGGCAATAACAAATCAATAAATTACACATGAACAAAAAATATAAATGCAAACGCAAACAATTAAAATAAACTAGCTGGAAATGCCAGTTTGTGAGAAATTGGACTTAAAAAACATATTAGTTTTGCGTTTCCTGATGTTTTCCTCCTCGGAATTTAGGTCCTGCTGTTTGGTAATCCGAAACAGAGATGGTGTCAATCGAAGAATGAGTGGCCTACATGGCTCTCTGTGATAAAAGAAGTGCACCTGAGGTATTCTGGTGGCAAGAGAGTGATGGCATTTATACATGTTCTTTCACCCCCAATTAGTTTAAATGACCACTCAATAACATTTCTCAATTTCAGATGCATTCCCAGGGATGAGTGTACCTATAGAATATTTACGCTGAACATTCAATGAGTGCAGCAATCTTTAATTAAGTTAAATAATTAAACTTCTGTCAATACTTCCCCACAGCCTCTTCAATATATAACCATAAACTTTCCGCAACATTCATGCCTTATGGCTGGGTTTGGTATACATTGACCGAACTTGGGACCTTTCTTATTTGCCATCAATCACTGACATCACTGTCTCTTGTGCCACATCCAGAAGCTGGTCTTTCCACAAGGTGAATGGTGGAAAGTGATAACTGCCACCAGGATTTCCAAACCTGGACTTCCTGTACATTGCAAGAACAGACCATCCAGATGTGTGTCAACAAGTAATCAAAGCTAACAACACTTACAGGGCTTCGTTTGGAAGACTGTGGAAACCCAATATCACAAACCACCTTTGTTGCATGACAAAGACACTGACAAATCTTGTGTTTTTAAGTTTGACAGATGCAACAGCGTCAAAGTTGACTATCTTGCTTCTATTGCCGGAACCTCAGAAAATT
>JAMKCH010053305.1:0-10331 GCA_023653785.1 Ophioderma brevispina
TCTATCGA
Organism: Ophioderma brevispina; assembly: GCA_023653785.1. Classification (NCBI taxonomy): domain Eukaryota; kingdom Metazoa; phylum Echinodermata; class Ophiuroidea; order Amphilepidida; family Ophiodermatidae; genus Ophioderma; species Ophioderma brevispina. Next base: position 9 of record JAMKCH010053305.1, read on the forward strand.
TTCTAACAGCCATGTTGATTCGAACTATCTTGTTGGCAGACGTGTAAATGTTACTGCCCAAGCGCATAACTCGAGTGGTCATGCCCCCTATGTCCTGTCTTTAATAAAAAAAATTGTGGGCATTATTTTTTATAACATATTGAAAAGGTAAACTTTTTGAACAGCAAACCCCATTGAATTCAGGTCCCAAATGACTGAGTTGTTCCCAATTGAATGACATCTGTGGTTTTTGGTGTTTTTTTTACGTGTAACACAGACAATGCTTTGACCTTTATAAAGGTCCCATGAATGAGATGTAAACCTAGTTCAAATCCTTTTACGGGGCATTCCATTTCTAAAAACAGGGCCACAAAAAAGATACACTACCAGTGACAATCACTTGTGAACCTATTGATTTTCAGTCAGTGCCATGAATAGATGCGCCCCAGTCCCCCTGAATTTCTATTAGTCCTCCTCTGAAAAATCATAGTTTCACTAATGATGTCATCACACCCCAGCCCAATCTTGAAGGCTTTTTTCGTCCCTCCTTGTACTTGACACAAACCACAACAATTCTATATGCATTCCTGGGACCTTTCAGGTTTATTTTATTTTACAGTAAATATAAAAAGTTGTAACAAAGTATAAAATATGAACATATTTAATAAACAAAAATGATTTAGAAATAATATACAATATGCAAAGATGTGGATGCCACTTAAACGCAGGGCGTTTTAATTAGTGGCACCCATTCATAAGTTTACATATTAACAACAATGAGTAGGAACTTAATTTGGTAAGGCATAAACATACATGATCAATTACGAGCGCACGGGGAAAATAAGGGTGTTGACCAAAATTACAATTAATAGATTGAAACAAAAATACAGAGAGAGAGAAAAAAAAACACGGTTAAATATATAATAATACGTATAATGTATATACCCAAATAAAACAATTAAGTCAGTTGCAGAATAAAAATCAATTAGCTGTTTTTTGAGATAGCTTTAAAATAGCTAAGGATGGTGATTGTTAAGGACGGTCAGTCCAAATTCCCATACAAGGGCACCTTGGGATCCTCAATTGTGTTTTCAGCACGTCCTGGTAATTTGTCTGTCTAACGTTCAAGTCCTTAGATGATCGCGTGTCATAGGGAGGGACATCTTGGTCTGGGTGCAAGAAAAAAAAATGATCATCTAAGATTTTTGGAGGAAGTAGGTCATGATGGTATTTATAGATAAACTGGGCATCTGAAGACAGTAATGTCATCAATTTTGAGCGTATTCATGGATGAGAAAAGGGGTCTGTATGGGCTAACCAAAGTGAATTCAGACAACCTTTAACATATCACAGCAGCAAACACTGTTCAAGTGCACCATATGTGTAGATATTTATTTTAAGTTTTTAAGTTAAGTGTAACGGCCACCTTTCTATAACATCCAACTCCTTGTGTCTACAAGTGGTCCTAGAGTACATTTACATTTCTTATCAGTGGTCATTTTTGTTTGGTCTAAATGAAGTGCAACTTGAATTTGACAATGTTTTTTTACCCAATTGAAACTGCCTAAAACAATATTATACCAAATGAAATTTATTTATTGACAAAAAATCATAGAACTAAAGCTGTGTTTGAGTTATTGATGTGCACAGGAGATCATTTAACTCCTTTGAATGACTTTGAATTAGGTAAAAGCATTGTCATAATCACACCAACTGACACATAAACTCTAAATGGCTGGTATTCTGAAGGAGTCCTAACTTTTAAGACCTGGGTTAAACCCAGGGGTTATCCTCTATTAGGAGTAGAGTATACGAGGTCAACATTCATTTTTTGGTTTATTTGTCAATTAGGAGGGGCGTTTTTTTTTGTATTTCTATTAAACCTATCTCAACATGAAATGATACAATTTTTTACATCTGGTCAAGACAAAAGTGTGCAGCGCCCCTCTTGTGTCATGTCCTTAATTTTGTCTTGGGAGTGGATTGGAGGCAGAACAGAAAATCCCTCTAATTAATCTTTTCACAGGTATTTTTGTATGCTTTTTTTGATTTTTACCTTTTATGGTAAATGAGCTCAAGATAGCTGACGATGAAAGTTGCATGAAAATTGGATAGTGGCGTTTTCTTAAAATTGAGTTTTCTTAGGTCAAAATTGAGCGTAGGGCGCTTTTTTGCGATTTTTCGCTTATGCTTTCTCATTTGCTTTTTTGTTTTGAAGTTTACAGCTCATGAGGTAATCCCAAATTTGATCAGCTCGAACTTTGAGTACTTTATTACATGTATTGGTCTGCATTGCTCAGTTTCACTTTCCTTTGAATGCTCCCATTCAATTATACACAAAAGAAGTGCATTGCCCCTGTACATTTGAATAGGTGCATGTGATTAACATTCAAATGAGTGCTACAGGTCAAACTAAATGAGATCGAATGATCAAATTTTCTTGAGTCAGGTCAATGTTGTGTGACCATCTTTGTAGCTGCAAAACTACAAAAAAAAACAAAAGAAAAAGTGTTGGCGAAAGATTGTGAAAAGCGCCCTCACACTAAATTTTTTGCCCCTAAAACGTCAGTTTTAAGAAAACGCAATGTCAATTTTCATGCAACTTTTCCAAATCAGCTTTCTTGAGCTCATCTCCATAAGATTAGATATCAAAAGCATTACACAATACTGTAGAGAGATTTTCCCACTCCAGCCACAAAATTCAAGGCATGACACCAAAGGCGCTGCACACTTTTGTCTTGGACCCAAAGCAAACAATTTTTGTCATTTCACTTGTAGATAGGTTATAGAATACAAAGAAACCCCATTCTAATGAAATAAAAAAATGCCCTTTAAAGCCCACTCCTACTTTATATTTCATTAATAAAAACAGAGGCTGATTCGTATTTGCTCCTATACGAAATTAAAAATTCACCTTTTTTTTTAAAAAAAAACGAAGTTGTAATAGTTTGTGTATTTCCACATGGGGATATTTTTGATGGAAAGCTTTACATCAGGGCCAAAATCAGTACTTTCGATTTTTTCGGGACACCCGCTATTTGAAATCTACTCGTTGTACCCTTTAAATCAACCCTCTGCAACATAGGGCCACAGCCAGAATGGACATATTGAGATAATTAACCCCATGACCCTTCAAGCAGAACTCTCTACCTTACTCTCTGCATTTCCCTTGGCAGGTGTGTGAAGGTCGCTTGTAAACTCAAAAAAGAACGTAAAATTGAAATTAGCCACAGTTATACGGGCAGCTTATATGTTAATGTTTATATATAAGGTGCTTTGAGGCAATAAATAATAACAAAAATTGGTTGCTAAACTTGAGTGAAAATAATGTGAAAGCTTTCTGAAGTCAAACATATTTTTGTGCAGTCAATTGGTAATTACAGTGATCGGGGTACCGGATACCCACCTGAAAAATTAATCGAGCACCTGGGTACATAAATACCTGAAAATCCCAGCCCTACTTAGAACTGCATCGAGTTAATGAGAACGCCTAATTACAAATTATGTCCAAATGGAGCAGTTATGGCTAGAGATTTTCTCACAACAAGGTGAAATTTCCTTCACAACACTTTCAACCAACAAACCAGCATAGGTGCGAGAGCAGTTTTCTCGCTCTCCACAAGCCGAGAACTTCTAATCTAGTTTTCTCCAAGTTTGCAAATCAAAAGCACACTTTTTATTTTGAAACAGATATCTGGTACTAATTTTTTCAGTTCAATTTTTAGACGAAAAAAGTGACAAAGCCATTTCCCTTGTGTAAAACATCACATAACTTCCTATAAAAGTGTTTCAGTTTTAATTATAATTAGTAAAATGTGATGTTTGATAAATGTGTGATTTTATCATATATAGGACTTTCGACATGGAATGCATGATCTCAAAGTATGGCCTGGAGTGGAGGCTGGAGGAAACCCAAGCACCCTCCCCAGGAAAGACCATCGACCTTAGAATACATATGAATAGGTTGGGCAAACTGACCAATAAACATTCGCAATGGTCACTGATCAAGTGGACTGGCCTGGATCGACTCACATTCCGGGAATAAGAAATGATCAATGAGGTAAAGCTGAGTTGAAAAAGCTTGGAGTGATTTTGGTCAGGATTTAAATTTGATATATGCGTTAAAGTTCCATTGTCTTCTGTTTCTCTGTATCTTACTTTGTTTCTTCCTGGCCATATGCTGGGCTGTCTGTCTGTCTTTTTGTCGGTCGGTGTCTCTACCTCTCCATTCCTCCAAGATTCATAAACTAGCAGCCTTATCAAATCTTGATCAGGAATCACCCTAATCATACTAAAAAACAAAAACAAAAACTAACCTGACAATTTACCTACAAGTTGAGATTTTTATATCATCTTAAAACTGTCAGTTTAAGTATATTGTGTTTGCCCTTGTCTAACATGGAGATTTGATCTACTCTGAAAAAAAGTATTTCATGTCCTGCAAACTCAGCACAGAGACATATGGGCGCCGTGATACCAAACACATGCCTCATAGCCTCAAATTCATTGTCCAGAATCAATGAAATCAAATAACTAAGTGAAGCCATTAGCAAAAATGAGGTCGGTGTCACAAAAAGTGGCTTTCTCCCAAACTTGATTATTCAGCTACCAGATTCATCCCAAAAACAGGGTTAGGGTTTATAGCAAATCCTATGGGTATACTGGTTGTAGTTCTGTGGAGATGCTGCAAACGGAAGGCAACTAAAGCATAAAACTTTTTAGAGGCCTGCAAGTCATAATGGTCAAGGTCATGTAGGTTAAGTTTGTAAGTGTAAAATGTGGACTTTGAATTGAAAAGTTGAAGCTTCATTGCAACCCAGACTTTTGTTTATGGATATTATCTCAACCCTCATTTGTTTATGGTGTCAAAGGGCACATGTCAAGGTCAAAGGTCATATGAGGCCACATCACAACTTGACGAGAGAACGCAGCAAGTCCAGGACCACAATATTTTTGCACAACAAATTGCCTATGACATTCGGGTATACACAAAGATGAATAACTAATGATTAATTTGAGTTGTTGTTGTAGAATCAAATGTCCAACAGATTTATGTGTAAGATAATAAAAGGGGTTAACCTAATATACAGGGACAAAGAAGTCCAATTGTTTTTAGGGTAAGGTATTTCAATGTGATAATCACTGCCTATATTTTATTATGCGCATTTTTCATAAGCAAGTCCAAATATCATGCTTTTGCAATAAACACCTAGCACCTTACATTACCACTTTTATGCATTTTTTTTTCTATCACAACAGAAAGACGAAAGAGACTCCAATTTTTTCAATGTACCTGATGGTGGAATTTCCCAAGAATCCATATTAGTGGTATTGAATTCAGCATTGTTCATTATGATAGGGTAAGTATGTGTAAGTAACCCTTTCATAATCACAAGGCTGGGTTTGGACATTCAAATGGAATGGAATGGTTTGAATGAAAAAGAAACAGCTGGGTTCACCACGGTTTTTTCAGTTTTTTTAGTAAAAATCTGCAAAAAATATGACCAAAAAAACCGAGAAAATGAAAAAAAAAGAGCCAAAATAGCAACTGGTACCTTTAGAAAATGAGGTATTTACAGACATGCCAACTAGTACAGATTTCTGTATTCAATAAGCAAAATGGTAACACGGGAAGAGTATAGGAGTTTCAACAGAGCAAACTGCGGCTGCTAAGGGATAAATTCTTGGGACACCAACTAAACTTGATGAGCAAAACGCGATCGATTCCATTGAAATCTGGTGTTATAGGAGGCTTCTGAGAATTCCTGGCAGGACAAAGAGGAATTAATATGGGGTTGTTGGTAGTAAGATTGGTTAGAAAAAGGCCTGATATTAAAAAAACTGAATAAGAGAGAGATGAAGCTGAAATAGTTTGGTTACACTAGAAGGGAGAACAGCATTGAGCCCTCATCATCAGGGTGCCGTAAAATTTCGTAGAGTGAAGAGGTCTCCGTCGACAGCTTGGACAGATGGAATAAACGAGTGGACTGACCAAAGCTACAAGGTTGCTACACTACCCCATACACTTCGAGTCAGGAAAATGGCGAGCTCTAATTGTGAAGCCACAACATGCTTATGAGCACCATCCTGACATGATAGAGTGATGCAAATATGGATGTGTGTTTGCCAAAAAACGCAAATGTTGCGTCACAACGTAAAAATTAAAGTGGGTATACCCCATGTTAATCCACATTAATATCTTGAGTTTTTGAAACCATTTAACTGCTGTATGCTAATGTCTTGTGAAGTATTTAACTATTTAACTGTCAATGGGCAAAGGGATAGGCCTACAAACAAGAATATTGTTTTTAGTGGTTTTGTTTTCAAGTATTACCTTGAAGTGTAGACTTTCATATTTTTTCACAACCATTTTATTAAAATCACATATGTGACTTCGTTTTTCTACCACATTCCTTAAGTAGGGCTTGTCAGATGGGTGGAGCTCGGTCGCATTTTTTCTAGAAAGCTGTATTTTTAAAGAGCTCTATCGAATGTAATTCATATGTACATAGGTAGCTAGTTGTTCAAAGATGAGGCTTTAAAGTTTAGACTTTAGTCTTTTTTAATGTTCTACTTACATTGTAGCTAACATGTATTCTCCTATGACTTTTCACTAAGACAGTTCCTTAAAGGTTCAAGGAGAGATTTTGAGGCACCCAAATATTTTGTCATAATTTCATATTTCATATAGATAAGACACTCAAAGATTTCTTACCTTGTAATTCGCTACAGAAATCTTAACAAAGGAGAAATAATGTGTGATTTTGATTTGCTGATATTCCAATACTGCATCTAGGCAGAAAATTTTGTATTTGCTCCTATATGAAATTAGAAATTTTACACTTTTTGTACAAAGAATCATTTCTCAGCTTTATCCTTTCGATGGGGATATTTTTGATGGACAGCTTTTACATCATGCATGGCAAAAATCAATACTTTTCATATTTTAAGGGATACCTGATAATGTGAAATCTCTCCGTTGCAACTTTAAATGATGGCTGTCGACCAGTGAGCTCCTGTCCATTTTTCCAGGAAAGCTTTAATTTGACAGAGCTTTCTATCTCAGTGCACGTTCCTTATCTGTATGTAGATAAGCTTAGTTTTTCAAAGTTATTTGCCTTTTAAAGTTGAGACTTCTTACATTTACCTTTTCATATGATACATTGCTTTTAAAATCTCTATTGACGTTTCCCATAAATGAGATGTAATCAAACTAACATAAAATGAAGTTAATAAAATGTAAGTTCATATTGTTTGCATTGACCAATAGCACTTATGCTAGAAAAATTTCGACCCCGCAGCGTCCCAAAGTGTTTATAGGTTTAAGGGTAGAATTTTACATTTAAAATAATTAAAATCAGGGTACTAAATAATTGCTGAGCCATTATTTATCTGAGTGTTATAAGTCAGAATTGATTAGAGTCAAAGTTATTAGGGTTAGGATTATGGGTTTAGTGGTAGCAGGTTGCAGTCCTTTCACCTGAATGGAGATTTTATTAAGAAACGGATAAACCCATTTAAAAATGCATACATGATTTCTAACGATTTTAACTCTAGCCACTGTAAGTGGCTAAGTTTGGCTTTGTGGGCATTTCTTTCTTTTACCTCTTTCCGATGAGCTTTCAGTACTTTCAAAATGTTACTGGAGACATGCTTTGGGTTAAAAGGGTTTGGCCCGATTTAAGGATATTGAGTTTTCATCTTGATAGATTGGCGGCCATTCACTCCAAAACCCCCACTGTAAAGTTTCGCGTCGATATTTCAATCCGTTTGATACGAGAGCTAAAAACGTTATTTTAACTGTGTAGAATTAATATTGGGTCGCCCAAAATATGCGCCATTTTCTCTCATAACTTCCAAACCAAGCATCCTTTGGCTCTAGATTTCACAGGGTAAATGAGAAACATAGCAGCTCTCTTCTGATACCGAAATGGTTGACCACTACGGTAAAATCTGGGGCTTTCTGGGGACAGGCTATACGATCGGCCATGGACCTTTAATCTTGGTTGGAAGAATCACTAACCCAGGCTTCAATATGGGGGTTTTCATAAAGTTTTGGTCATGTGTCCCTGTGATGATCATTATGGCCATTTTTAACAAAATCTAAGAATTCCTTTTCCTACAAAGAGTTGCCGCTAATCAACACAAGATTTATGCGATGCAACACCCTAGGCCTATGGGGCCTTGGGGAAACAAGCTTAAATGGATCATTGGTCAGCAGGTGGTCCATTTTAGTAAAAACAGCTCTAAAGTGAATGTGCAAAGCATTTTGGGATTGAATTGTGACCTATTGTTTTCAAAATCCCTTGACATGACATACGCACGCGTATCTCTTTGTGTTAACGCGCTTCCATGAATCCAACAAGCGCATCAATATTGGCGGGAAAGCAGCGTACTTATTTGTTGTTGAGTTACAGCGCCCAAGGGATTTTTGACAATACTATAGTTTCCCATCTGATGTCCAGCATGCTGACAAAAGATAGCTTATTTTTTGTCTTTGGATAAAGCCACATTATTATGGTTATTTGTCTTTTTTATTTTTTTTTTTTAAATTTTTTTGGGATGTGTTCTGATCACTGAACTTGTTTGGAATAACCATTGGCTAGGGCCCCATACAAATGGGCTAGCTCATGCATTATAACAAAATTATTCTCAGGCATAGTTTTTCCTGATTATTGTAGCAAATGGGTATATAAGGGTAAGAGTGTAAACTAAAGGGAGCAAATTTTGTCAGCTTCAAATTATGTATTTCAACTAAAATGGAACAAACTAGGTCTTAAAAGTCTGGCAACTTAGGATGTCAGAATCATTTTCCATCAATAAAGTACTAAATGGTGAATACAGCTGGCTGTTTGATTGGATATCATAGTGATATGTGACTAATTAACCAATCAGAGACTTGTAAGAACAGAAATCAACTGTAAAACAATATAAGAAGGTCCTGCTATTGTTACTCAGATGTTATATCTTGTTATGAGCCAATCAGAGATACTGTAAGAAGGTGTGGACGGCTCAAGGGGTTAATTACCGCAAGCATTTTGATGAATGTGTCAAATTTAATATGAAGCTTGTTGTTGAAAGCCTTTCCTACAAAGTACAGACAAAGAGAATGTCCAAATTGAAGAGTAGTAATTGTGTAAAGATACTTAAGGACCACTAGCACACAAGTTAGAAATCTCAATTCCCTTGGCCAGTTTCAGTAGCTTTCTTTACCAATGTATTTAGAAAGTACACCCCCCTGTTTTTGGGTATGCTACTGTCAGTGCATGTAAGCAAGTACACCCACTGAACTGTGTCCTTGGTGGATTAGCATATTGTAACTTTTGTGAGTGAACAGAGGGGCTTGGCAGCAGGGCTATAGTTTACAGGTCACCACATTTCAGTCCCGCACCATGAATGGAGAGGTTTTTAAAGGACATTAGTATCACACAACACACCAAATGCTATTTGCACTATGAGGGTAATGAAAACTTACCATGGCATGTCATTGGCACAAGTTTTCTGCATGATTGTTTCAAAATTGAACTAATGAAAGTTGTTTATAGCCTCTCCCACAAATTAATACCTAGTCAAGTGCAACAAATTAGTGGCAGTATTTTTTAGACGGATTGCGTAGCAAAATCCGGCTTATGACATGCAATGTCTGGATGTACGTATGTATGTAAGGCTGTACGTCTGTACGTGGTGTGGTTGTCTGGACACCAAAAGGTAACACTTTTGCCATAACTTTTTTTTCCAATGACTATAGTATCGCCAAACTTGATAGATTGGAGGGGCCAAGCCCTACTAACCATGTACCCCATTCCCAGGGTCTCCCCTGTGTCTGAACGGGGGGGGGGGAATGTCACAAAGGTCAACATTTTCATCACCAAAACGGTAAACATTGGGTCAATACTTTTTCAGATGAGCTAGAATACCCACACTTAGATATTTAGAGGATGGTGCACAAGCCCCTACTAACCATTTAATCCATCGCGCCCCAGTCCTCCCCTGGGTCTGACAGGGGGGGTCGGGACTTTCAAAACAGTTCAAACATTCACAAAAAAGGTAACATTTGCCATAACTTTTTTCCAGATGAGCGAGAGTAACCAAACTTAGGTATATTGTACTGAGGGGACAAGCCCCTACTACCATGTAATTCATTCCCGCCAGGGACCTCCTGGGTGTGACCTGGGGTGGGGACTCTGTAACAAGTCACATTTCCCAAAAAAGGTAAAACATTTGGCCATAACTTTTTTCTAGATGAGCTAGAGTAATCAAACTTAAGTATATTGTAGAGGGACAAGCCCCTACTAACCATGTAATCATCCCCCCAGGTTCCTCCCCTGGGTCTGACAGGGGGGC